>JBCFYV010002834.1:0-41855 GCA_039000515.1 Timema cristinae | reverse complement strand
CTGACAGGCCGGGTTCCGATTGCCCAGCCGATCCCCTTGTCTGTCGTCCACTCGTGGTGGTTCTACTCCTGACATTCCAACCGAGTTCGTCAGGCCGATAGCGTGAAGATGTTTATTACCTTGGCATTGCCGGTGCCCGGAAGGGTTGCATGTCCGATGTGTCCGGTGGTGGAGGGGGAGCAGACACTCTACAATTTCGTTGGGGACCTCGCTTCCCATGCGCTTGAGGTGCACGGTAGCGAGGGCTTCCGATATGTGTGTCGGCTCTGCCAGCCTCCTGTCACGTTTGATTACCTGCGGGCGGCGAGACTGCACTTGGTGGCTGTGCACCGGGAACTGGATGTGGTCGTCGAGGTGGGGGATGAGGGAGCGGAGCTTCAGGAGGTGCCCGAGGTTAAATTGGGTGCCACCGGGAGGATCCGCATCCCGTACCCCATTCCTGATCGCATACGATGCCCGGAGTGCAGGGTGAGAGATTTTCGCGCAAACGTTCGGCGACTCAGCGAGTTTAGCGACCACGGCGACTTGCTAAAACATTGTCGCCGTTCGCATGGACGGGATAGAAAGGAGTTTTATTGCTCCGAGTGTGCCGAGAGGCCGGTGTGGGGAGTCCTGAAAAGGATGAAAAAACACCATAGGATGTGGCACCAGGGTGTTCCTAGAAGAGTGTGGCGAGATGTGAGCCCAGTCCCGCGTCGAGCCGCTGTGGCACCTGCGGCAGTGGGGGTGGCTCCCCCGCGGCCGAGGGCTGTGGGGCTTGTCGTCGCCGTACCCCCCTTGGTGGGTGGGGTGGCGGCAGCTCCACCTCGGCTTATCATCTCGCCGAGGCCAAGTACCTCTGGTGCCGCCATCTCCGCCCCCCCCCCCCCACCGACTCTGGAGACTTTTCCCCTCCCCTGTCGACGAGACAAGACCTGGACTTCGAAACCAGCAGCACCACGGGTTCCATGGTTTCCGTGCCTGCGATCCCTTCTACGGCATCCACCCCCCCACCAGCCCCTCCCTCTGGGTGGCCTCGGCCAACCCCCTCTTCGTCCCCCCCCCCGGTGCGTTTTCTGGCGTCGCCCGTTGCCCTCCGGCTAGGGTCGTCGTTGGAGTCCGCTCCCGGATCCGTCCCCACCCACTCGCAGGTCACGATGCCAACCCAATCCCCCCCTTCCGTTTCCTCGTGCAGGATGGGCAACTGGCCTCTCGGTCCAAACCCTTCCTCGCCTCCAGTCTACGATTGGCGGGCGTCGGTTCGGGGTCCTACCCCGGACCCGCTCGTCCGTCGTCTCGCCTCCCCCTCACCCATCCGAAGGCTGCCGTCGATGGTGCCGGGACCTGTTGCCCGAAGCCAGGCGGCGCCCACCCCCGGGGCGTCTTCACCATACATCTCCCCCTCCCCCGCTCTGAGGCTAGCTGTCCCCGCCTTCAGCAGGACACCTCACCGCCCCGGGGACCTACCAAACCACTCACCTCCAGCGTCGGTTTCTCCGGTGTCACCGACGGCTCCGGCCTCCTACGCGGAGGCGGCGGCGCGCCCTCGGCCTCTGGCCGGGGTCATGGCGTCGAGTGGGCCGTCGGTGGACCCGGTGAGGCCGGCTGCCGGTCCCGTGGACCTCACCCCCTTCTTGAAGCGCCGGTATGGCCGAACAAAGCCGACGGCGCCCATTAGAAGGCCTCCACCCCCCTTGTCACCCCCTTCTGCTGTACATCACGGATCGACACCACCCCCGACGAAGCCGCCTTCCGACCCCGGCCCCCAAATACCTCCAACGGCACGCCCTGCCCCTTCTGGGTCACCTCGTGGGACTTTGCCCACCCCCAGGCGGGTGACCGCGGTCTCTCTAGAGACTCGGTCGCCTCCCAAATCCCCTCCTAGGCCGTCACCTTCAGTGTCGGCGGTGCCGCCTCCCCACACGCCGACGACTCCGGCGCCCAAGCCGAGGCCTTTCGGGCCTACGCGAGAGGCGCCGAGTCCGAAGCCACAGATCTCTGCTCCGGGGTCGGTGACTGGGCCCGCCAGGCCGTCACCGCCGCCCCCGGCTTCTCCAGAGAATAAGCCGACGCCAAAGGGGCCGAAACCGCCTAAGCCTTCTGGGCAGTAGCGGAAGACACCCCCGAAGCCGACGCCCAAACGGCCGACGCTACCACCCCTACCCCCGCCGCCCTCAGCGGTCAGAGAAACGTCGCCGCCTCCGGCGCCGGTGCTTGCACCGGAGCCGGTACCGTCGACTTCCGGGTACCGACGACCGGTGTCTCCTCTTCTGGGACCCGACTCGCCGCCCAGAGAGCGGCTTCCGACGCCACCCCCAACCCACCACCACCTACCACCCCACCACTACTTACCGGACGAGACGGAACATTTAGTGCGCCGGCTGTGAGGCGCTCACCGAAGCTGCCGCCCCCCTCGCCACCTCCCCATCTGGTTCCTCTGGGCGAACCGGCTGTCGTCGAGCCGGTATTGCCCGGGATGCCGGGGGAGGCCCCGACCCCCTTCCAGACCGAGTGGATGGGACGAGTAGCCGCCGCCGCCGACTTTGACGGGTTGGAGCAAGTGGCGGACGACTTCGTCTCGGTCCTTTCGGCCTTTAGGGCCGACGATCCTGAGGGGGAGTTTGGGGCCCCCGGGGTGTTGGACGGGGGGGGGCCGGCACGGTGGTGCCGAGCCGAGAGGACCTGGACGGGGCCGCCGGGACGGTGGCGGGGTTTTTCAAGTGAACCCCCGCGGCCACCCGGTCATGGGTCCTGCCCGGGAGGCGGGCGTCCCAGGAGGTGGACGCAACGGTCCCGGGCGGTACGACCCTGTGGCCGCGTCTAGAATCCAGAAATTATACAGGGTGGCGAAGAAGCGGGCGATGAGAGAAATCTTGGAACCCGTCTCGCCGTTCTGTATGATTGAACAAGGGGAACTGGTTCGTCACTTCGGGGAGCTCTTCTCCGACCGCGGCTACGTCGTTGGGCCGCGACCGGAGGGGTGTGAAGTGGCCGCGCCGGCCCCCAACGACGAAGAGACGGAGGGTCTCTTGGGGCCCTTCTCGCCACAGGAGATCAGCGCCCGTCTCAAAAAGACCAAGAACACCTCCCCTGCCCCGATGGCATCACTTATGGTGTCATCAAGAAACGAGACCCGGGCTGCCTCATACTCGCTGCCATGTATTCAGCCATCCAGCCCTACGCTCGCGTACCGGCGTCATGGAAGAGGTCAAACACGGTGTTCATCCACAAAGGTATGCAGCGTGACGACTCCGACGATTGGCGTCCGATCGCTCTGAGCGACACGGTGTCCAATCTTTATCTCGGAGTTTGGGCCGACCGTTGGGGCGCTGGGCGGCGACTACGGGCAGGATATCGCCGCAGCAGAAGGGCTTCATGCAATTCGAAGGTTGCTTGGAACATAACTTTGTGTTGCAGGCTATGATAGATGAGGCGAGGAAGACCAAGAAGGAGCTGACGGTCGCCTGGTTGGACCTGGCCAACGCGTTCGGCTCCGTCCCGCACGCCTACATCCTCCACACGCTGGAGGAGATGGAAGTCCCCGCCCACCTGACGGACATCGTGCGGGACCTGTATTCCGGTGGCTCAACGAGGATCCGGACTGGGGAGGGGTACGCCCCCTATATACCAATTCGTGCCGGTGTCCGGCAGGGGTGCCCCCTCAGCCCTATCTTGTTCAACCTGAGCATGGAGGCCCTGATAAGGAGCGTCACCAGAGCGGAGAGACTCCACGGGGTGCGTATCTACGGTCAACACCACGCACTGCTGGCCTACGCGGACGATATAGTCCTTATCGGCAGGAGCCCTGGCGGTCTGCAGATCCTTTTAGACCGGATCGGCCAGGCGGGTCAGTGGGCGGGACTGCGCTTCAAACCGAGGAAGTGCGCGTCCCTCCACCTATTATTATTATTATTATTGTTTAACGGCCCATCGACACATCTAGGTCATTAGGGCCTTGAAATATATTAAAAACATAATAAAATCCCCATAGGGGAAAGAGATAAAACATTCACCATCTGAGACACTCCATAGGAGTGCTCAAATGGACTCTTGGTATAAATTAAGTGATACACCTGCTAAAAAAAACCACAAGTGTATCACTCCAATAAAAAAGACAAAACAAACATATTAAAATATAACACGTTAAAAAGACAAAACATGTTAAAATGATAATACGTTAAAAAGACAAAACAACATGTTAAATTGTAATAAAACCGTTAAAAAGATCTCAATATGAGATAATATCCAAAAGAGCCACTTTATAAAAGTGACTCAAATGGCATTAAAAAGATCCGCCTGGCGTATAAAACGGAGTAAACAAATAACTCCATCCGCACTATCGCGTAATAAAAAACGTAAGTCACCTTTAAAATCAAGAGCCAGACGGATAGGAGCTAGTTTGCGACACTCCACCAAAATGTGATGCACACTAAGGGGAGTATCACAAAACTCACACACTGGAGGTGGATCCCTTCTTAGTAAAAAACTATGGGTCAATGAAGTATGCCCGATGCGGAGTCTCGTCACGATGACCTCTCTTCTAGACTTTCGTATAGAAGAGGGCCATCGCGACACACACCGTCCATGATGGACCCCAGCTTGTTCTGAGCAGGGGTCGAGACCCACTGCTCGTGCCAGGTGCGTAAGACTCCACGCCGAACATAACCCTTTAGATCTAAAAACATGACACCCAAACTCGCCTCCGGAGGCATACGTGCTGCTCCTTGGCTGCCTGGTCCGCCAGTTCATTCCCTGGAAGACCAGCGTGACCAGGAATCCAGCAAAAGGCGAGCCGGGTGCTTAATGAATCAATTTTTAAAATTTGTTCGTGAATCATCTGCACGAGAGGATTCCACGAGTAGAGAGTGGACAATGCCAACAGAGCACTCATGGAATCCGTGCAGATGAGGACAGAACGGTGACTACTTTGGTAAACAAAACACAAAGATTTAAAAATGGCATATAATTCAGCTGTAAAAACACTGGTTTCATTAGGTAAACCAAATTTAAAATTAGATCCTTCCACAACAAAAGCACATCCCACGGAGACTCCAGATTCAGAGCCATCAGTGTAGATGCGCTCAAATCCGTGAAAGCGAGTGGAGAGGAGCTCATTAAAAGTCCTCTCATATACAAAGTTTGGGGTGGTCGCTTTAGGGAACTTGGCAAGATCAAAATGGCATTTCGGAGGGCGTATTTTCCAGGGAGAAACTCGACCTGGTGATGTGGGGATAGCCTTTGGCAGGACTATCTCACACGTGTCGAAAACAGATAGCATCCGGATCCCAACCGGCCTTGTACTACGCCATTTAGTTTCATACAAGACACGGTTAGGGGGATGAAATACAGGGCGGTAAGCAACATTATTTGGCATGCAATGAAGTTTCGACACGTAAGATGCCAGGAGGTAAGACCGCCGGTAAGAAAGAGGGGCTCACCGGCGTCAGCACAGATGCTGACGACTGGACTGGTACGAAAAGCACCAGTAGCCAGTCGAATGCCAGCATGGTGGACGCTATCGAGCATCTTTAACGCCGAGGGTCTAGCGGAACCATATACAAAACTGCCGTAATCAAGTTTTGATCTCACCAAGGCTCTATAGAGACGCATCAAGGTTTCCCTATCAGCACCCCAAGAGCGACCACTCACAACTTTAAGTAAATTCAAAGCTTTAATACACCTCGCTTTCAGGTCTTTGATGTGGGGGATCCAAGTTAGTTTAAAATCGAATAAAAGTCCCAGGAACCTTACGGTCTCGGAGACAGGTAAAACAACGTTGTTCATTAAAATATTGGGGGCTGGCTGTATTCCACGCAAACTATGGAAGTGGACGACAGTCGTCTTGGCCGCAGAGAAACGAAAGCCATTACGAGATGCCCACAACCATAGATTGTTTACAGCGAGTTGTATCTGTCGTTCAGCCCTTTGGAGACTTGATGAACTGCAATAAATTGCGTAGTCATCCACAAAAAGACATGAACGGACAGGTACGTGCACGTTGTCCACGATGCTATTTATCGCGATAGCGAATAACGTAGTGCTTAAAATACTACCCTGAGGGACCCCATTTTCTTGAATAAAATCATCGGATAAGGTGTTGTTTAACCTTACCCGGAAGTGTCTATCAGACATAAAATTAGATATAAAAATAGGGAGGTTCCCCCGGAACCACCAATTAAACAGGGTTTTTAAAATGCCGTACCGCCAGGTGGTGTCGTAAGCCTTCTCCAAATCAAAAAAGACAGCCAAGAGGTGCTGTTTATGGAGGAAAGCGTCACGAGCTGCTGTCTCAAGGCGAACAAGGTGATCCACCGTGGATCGGTTACGGCGAAAGCCACATTGCATATTGGATAGTAGATTGCGGGATTCTAGATACCATATAAATCTTTTATTGATCATTTTCTCTAATATTTTGCATACACAACTAGTTAAGGCTATCGGTCTATAACTAGTTGGCTCTAATTTATCCTTGCCACTTTTATATATTGGGATAACGGTTGCTTGCCTCCACAGTGTTGGGAATTGACGAGATTCCCAAACACAATTGTAGAGGTCTAAGAGGAACGCCCGTCCAGCAGGGGACAGTTGGCGCAACATTTCGTAATGGATATCATCAGGGCCAGAAGTTGTATTGCCCGCCTGGGACAGGGCATAGGTAAGTTCCTCTTTAGTAAAGGGGGAGTTATAATCCTCCCCCCGACTTTGGCCAAAATCAATAGTAAGGCACTCGATGCTGCGCTTATGCACCACGAACTCGTTAGAGTAGCTCGCAGTGCTAGAAATAGCGACGAACATCGAGCCCAATACATTGGCGACCTCCATAGGGGAGGAGACAAGTGAACCGTTAGACATGAGTGCGGGTATATTATAAATGGTATTTTTGCTACTACGTACTTTACGAATGTGATCCCAAACCTTGGTTGTGGGAGTGGAAATAGTAAGGGTAGAAATAAACTGTCTCCAAGACTCTCTTCTGCTTTCTCGAATAATACGGCGAGCTCTAGCACGTAGAATCCGGAATGACTCCAGATTCTCCGAAGTAGGACGTCGATTAAAGATACGCAGGGCTCTTCGACGGTTAGAAATAGCCAGCCGGCACTCCTCGTTCCACCAGGGAACAGGACGGTGGCGCGGGTTTGGCGAGGATTTAGGGATGGATGCCCTCGCCGCCGTTATGACCGTCGAAGTAAATTGCCCTGCCTTAACATCGACGTCGGGAGAATGGGGTTCGTCGAATAAGGCGAGCTCGCGGAATTTATCCCAGTTAGCACGTTTAAGAACCCATTGGGGTAACCGTGCTGTACTGGGAGGATCTTGGATTTTTGAAAGCAGAATTGGAAAGTGATCGCTGCCACATAGGTCCGAGTGAACCTCCCAAAGGAAGTGAGCAGCAATCCCGGGGCTACATAGAGCTAGGTCGATGGCAGAGGATACACCATTAAAGGTGGAGAAGTGTGTCTGGGTCCCGGTGTTCATTAACACCAGGTTTCCCGAGACAAGAATATCCTCTATCATCCTCACGCGGGCGTCTGTAAAATTAGACCCCCACACCAGGTTATGCGCGTTAAAGTCCCCCAAGATGATATAGGGGGCGGGAAGTTGTATAAAGAGGGCCTCTAGTGTCCTCTTGGAAACACGTTCACCTGGCGGGAGGTAGATGCAGCATACGGTTACCTCCATAGGAAGGGAGGCTCTGACAGCGATCACTTGGAGATCAGAGACAATATTTATAAACTTATGATATATGTTGCTACGTGCAAATATAGCTACACCTCCGCTAGCCCGATCAAAGAGTGGCTTGTCGGTACGATATACATCGTACCCACGAAGCATCGGGTTGTCAGTTGGGCGGAAGTGGGTTTCCTGCAAACACAAGATGGGAGGATGCAGGGAAGAAATTAGTAGTTTAATTTCCTCTGCACGAGCATAGAAACCCCTACAATTCCATTGTAGTAGCGACATTTTTTATTAATATATAATTTAATTAAATATCCTCACAATCCATAACACTATCCTTTAAAAATAAAAATTTATTGAGGACTTTTTTAGGTCCTCTTGCTTTTCCCAATCTCTCTTGGACCTCCCGCTTCAGGAGAGGCTTTGGTTTGTCCTGTAGAGACTGGGACGGGGGATCCTTATGCGAAGGCTTTGTTAAAGCCTTCGACGCTTTTTTTAAAGTTATTTTTTCGGCGATTTCACGCTTGTCCTTCCCTAAGGCACTAGTGGGACTCGCCTTTGCGACCTCGCCTGTACCACCACTCATCCTGACCTCCGGAGTTCCTGAGGCGAGGTTGAGCAGCTCGACAACGGTCGCAGATGGTTTAGGACCCCGAGGAGGACTCGGGGGTTTTCCTCGAGTGGGGCACGGCGGGGTTCCTCGAGGAGGACTCGGAGGGGGTCCACGAGGAGGGCTCGGAGGGGCTCCCCTAGGAGGGCCCGGGGGTGTTCCTCGAGGAGGCCTCCTCGGGGGTAAAGGTGGTGGTGGCGACTTCGACGGGGTGTCGCCCCTTGTACCATTTTTGGTACCACCATAGATGGTGCTGGTTGCCTTTTAGTGTCTCGAGTAGAGACGAGTGGCACAGGTCGTGTAGGAGTATTGGCAATATTAACTGCGCAATGGCAGTTGGGGCAATTTATGTTCCGGCTTACAATCTGACTATAAGACGTCTGAAATACCGGAGCTTGACTGGATATATATTCCTTGCGGGCCTGGGCATAAGGGATCTTCTTTTCACATTGGATCTCCAGGACTTTTTTCTCCACCTTCCATTTCGGACAGGTCCGAGACCAAGCAGAATGGGGACCCTTGCAGTTGACGCAGAACTTAGGAGACTCACACGGTGTATCGTGAGCCTCCTGTCCGCAATCTGCACAGGTTGGCCTTCCACGGCATCTCAGCTTCGTATGCCCAAATTCCTGGCACTGAAAACAGCGCCGAGGATTGGGAACGTATGGCCTGACTCTGAGCACATGGAAGCCCGCTCGAACCTCCTTTGGGAGGATAGGAGTCGCAAAGGTAAGGATGTATGTATCCGTCTTTTTCTCTTGTTCGTTCTTTTTGGTAATGATACGGTAGACCTCGGTGACGTGCTGAGGGGAAAGCTCCTCACAGATATCCTCAATGCTTACGCAGTCGAGGTCATAACAAGTGACCACTCCCTTGCAAACATTGAGGAACATGCGAGGTTCCACCTTCACCGGTATATGAGTCGTATTGCTCAACGGTATTTCGGAGATGGCCATTATATTTGAAGACTGTGTGTCAGTAGTGGTCTGAATCATGATGGTGCCATCACGCAGTTTCCTTATTGAGACTTCCGATTTCGCTGCTCCATTTATCACTCTTTCGAGGATAAATGGGCTGACACGTTTCAGGCCTTCAGTTTCATTCACACGAGACATCACCAGGAAGCGGGGTTGGGGCCTCACCACTTCCTGGCTTTTTATCAAAACAGGGCTGGACGGCCTTACCCGTTTCCGCCTCTTATCAATATTACGGCCCTGTGAGGGGCCGGGCAGTGAGTTGCCAGCAGGGTTTGGCAGTACGATGCCAGCGGCGACAAAATTATCGGCCATGCCGTAATTGGGGACAACCTACACAGTACTCGGATCGTAGACCCAGGGTGATCCAAGTTGGTACTACCACATATGGCCCTGTTAACTGTCCCGACGAGAGGCTATATACGACGCTAGACATGACAACCTTCGCATAGAGCATCGCCGAGACAGAGGTCGTCGCAGCAAGTGGGTGTAGGAAAGTGCCAATTTTACGTCCGGGCCCTCATGAACGCAACCGATCTTTTCCCAAAGTAGGGTACCCGGTTATTGTCATCCCTAAGGCCCTTCTACTAAGGTATTGCAACCGGCGCACTTTCATTTAGGAGCTCAAGGCAGTGGTATCCAATAATAAACAGAGAAGAGCCGGGTAAGTAGCCAAGGTCGTCAACGGAAAGGCCAAAGGCCTCTGTGCAGGATGAACGGTGGGGGAAAGGAAGAAAAAGGTAAGGATAGATAAAGCGAAGGGGGAAGAGTGAAAAAAGGGGTAAAGTGAAGGAAGAAGAAAATGATGTGAAAGGAAAGATATAGGATAAGTTTGTCCCACACGAGGTACGTCCTGCACAGAAGCCTCCCCTTTTAGTCACTTCTTACGACAAGCAGGAGTTACTGCGGGACTATTCTAAACCCCGTCCCGCAGGGGGGCCCTCCACCTAAACTGCGCCGCGGACCAGCAGGGTGTGGTGCGAGAAACCCTCTTACGTATCCAAGGGGCACAGATGGTCTCATTAAGAGCAGGCGAGGCCTATAAACATCTGGGGGTGCCAACTGGATATAAGGTGGCCCAGTCACCTGAAGAGGAGCTCGGTATCATGGTACGTGACCTCGATGTCATCGACGGGAGTCTTTTAGACCCCTGGCAGAAGATTGACGCGGTCTCTACGTTCCTAACGTCGAGGCTGCAATTTATTCTGCGAGGGGGTCGCGTGAGGAAGATGTTCCTGAAGCAGTTTGACCGGAGGTGTAAGAAGTTGGTCAAACGGTGGATGTTCCTACCTCAGCGTGCGAGCGCTGAGGTAGTGTACATGGCGCAGCATGAAGGGGGGGGGCGGGTCTGCTCCCCCTTGGAGATCAGTCTGACGTCGCCACCGTGGCTCACGGCTTTCGCTCTTGTCCTGCAAGGACCCCCGTGTCCGGGAGTTGGCCCGGGATACGCTCTGGGCGGTGGTGCGGAGGAGGAGCCGCGATATGGACGCCGATGGACATCTCGTCGCCCGCTATCTCAGCGGGGAGCTGGGATAAGACCTTGGCGGCGACGGTGGCGCCCTGGAATCCCACTGGACCGTGGTGCGGAAGGCCGGGCGGCGCCTGGCTACAACCTGCGGGGTCCAGTGGAGGTTCAGCGAGGTCCTCAACGAGTTCAGCCTCGTCATCCCCACCCCAGGTGCGATCTTCGAGACCGTCCAGGTAGGAGAGACGGACCGGCAGCTGGCGTCGAGAAGGCTCTCCGCGGCTGTCCGGTTGAGGTACCGTCGACGCCTCGTCCAGAAGCCGGATCAGGGGAAGACGTATGAGGCCACCACACTATTGGACTGCAGCAACCACTTCCTCAGGACGGGGAAGTACACCAGGTTTGCTGAGTGGAGGTTCATCCACAGAGCCCGCCTCAACGTGGTCCCCCTAAACGGCGCCCGACGAACCAGGGCACCAAGGCCGGCCAACGACAAGAAGTGTCGGCGGTGCCCACACCCTAATGAGACACTGGCGCACGTTGTGAACCACTGCATGCAACATTCTGGAGCATGGCAGGCTCGTCACAACGCTGTGCTGCAACTATTGGTACGGGCGGTCCCGCGTGATGAGATGATGGAGATCCGCGTAACCGCCAGGTACCACACACCACCTCGCCGCTTCGCCCAGACTTGGTGGTCCTGTGCGAGGAGAACCGGCGAGTCACCATCGTGGACGTGACGATTCCCTTCGAGAACCGTCGTGCGGCCCTGGATACCGCCCGCGACCTCAAGAAGATCAAGTACGCGGGGATAGTAGGCCAACTGGAAGCCCTGGGGTATACAGTGTTCCAGGACGCCTTCATCGTGGGCGCTCTGGGAGCCTGGGATTCCAGTAACGAACCGGTCCTTCGACAGCTGCGCGTACGATGGAAGTACGCCAAGATCATGCGACGTATCATGGTCTCGGACACCATCCGATGGAGCCGAGACATTTACGTGGAGCACGTGACCGGCCACCGTCAATATCAGGCCGGTGCGGTGGTCGAGGCTGCTGACATCGACCGCGTAGAAGTCGTCGTCCCTGTGGAAGTCCCGCTGCCTCCCCGAGAAGAGGTCCTACCAGGGGTGAGCGGGCGTGGCAGAGGTCGTGGGCGAGGCCGCGGCTGGCCCCGTGCAAGAGGGCGGGCCGCGAGGGGTCGCGGACCTCTCGAAGACGCTCGGGGGAACGAGCCACCAGCTTAGGACGCTCGGAGACACCGGGCCGCACCGATAGTCACGTGCTTTCGTGTCGCGGTCACTCCGGGTGACTCGTGTCGTTTCGTGTGCCGATGTATGTTTCTGGACTGTTGATACGCCGAAATGTCGGTGCACTGACGAACACTCCTAGTGTGGACTCTAGGTGTCTCCTTTTTTACCTGACAAGACAATAATGATTATAGTAATGATTGATTTTTTTATTTAATTATTTTTGCATTATTATTACTATTATTTCTTTATATTTTTTAATTCAATTAGGCCTAACACGCTGCGACGTGTAATGAGCTTCCCCCCCTTAACATCTCTCCCCCCCTGTGAGTTACCTTAGTTACTAGACTTGCCGGTGGTAGCCACCTACGTGTTTAACATACGTCAGGTTTCAAGTTTGTAAGTCGTCTTGCCGGCCCTAGTCGCCGTTGGTTAAATGTTAACTCTGACATTTCAATTTTATAAGTTTTTATTGCAACCGTTAGACGGTTATGTACTAACGTTTCAAATCTGTTGTACAAACCCGGCCCATTTCAAACTTTTCGGTCCCTCCACATTTAAAATATCCCTGCGCCTGTATTTATTACTACCACCCATTTCATGTCTAGTCCTAAGAAGAGGTACTTAGTTTAGATCTTGGTTGCACTAGTGTGCACTAGGGGGCCTGGTGGTCCAAGGAGGAATTATTATTATTATTATTATTATTATTACAATTACACTGGGTGAGTTTATTGCTGTTAAATGTGTACCACCCCCCTCCATCCAACATGACCCGTGACAATAACAATCTCTTCTTTATCTAATGTAAACATTGTAATATTGGTCTCTTATCCACCGAACTTAGGCCCTAAATAACTTTGTAACACTAATCTTATTAACTAGTCTCAGTTCAGCCAGCTTAATTAATTAATTAATTAATAATATCACTTAACTGTTTATTACTAAATATTAGGCGGGCCTAGCGCTCTTCACCTAGGGCAGGGTCGGTTCTTGTCACCGACTCCCTGCGTAGAATCCAGTCATGTCACGGGTCACGGCCGAGGCCGGGGGTGGGTAGTATTAATCACCCGACACCCCGGGTAACCCCTACAAGTAGCCTCAGACGTCTCAACTAGGCCACAATTCAGTCCCCCGTTAAATTACACCACCAACTATTTCTCTACGATCGTGGCGACGGTCGAGGCTGGCAACGATTTCGGGGGTGGGTATTTAGCGGTTTCCCCTCCCCTTCTGCAAATGCCGGAATCGGGCGAAGACACGCCGCAATAACCGGCAACAATAGCCTCTCTCGGCCCTACAAACTCTTTTTATTAATTATATATCTGGACGATTGCCGTATAAAACAAGTTACGATGATGAGGAATTCATGGAAATAATCATCAAAAGAAAGACTAGAAGGAGACAGAATAGTTTTGACAACACTCAAACAATACAGAAAGCTTTTCTGGAATGTCCCAGAATCTCAGCAGCTAAAAAGCAGCATCTCGTTCGCTTGTGTGAATCCAATCTTATTCCGAGAACATACCACTCTTTTTTCAAAGAGTTGAAAATTAACACCAATTATAGAGACAATGCTAACAACTCTGATTAGTTATTGAACTCTAATTTTAATCATAATTTGGGGTGAAGAACTCATTACGTTTATTTATAATAGTGGTAGGTACTTAATATATCCCATTAATTTTCATAAATTATAATAATATACACTTAAATGTTGCTACTATTTTGATTCCTAACTATTACTATATTGAGGGATTTTTTCCTTTGTTCAAATAAAATTAATTTAAAAAGTATTAAACAAGTATATTTCACTATACACTTTCTCCAAATACATTTAATAAAACATAATGATGTAAACATTGTGATGATTAAAACTAATTTCTATAACATTGTGGTAAGTATAAGTGTTACAAAGTGACCCCAATTTATTAAATAATAACAATGTAATACTGCCATATTGGGACTTAAGGCACTGTTTTGTTTCAAACCATAAATGCAACACTGCCATATTGTGAGTTGTGGCACTACACTGTTCTAAATGTTAAATCAAGACTGCCATATTAAGTGAAGAGGCAGTGTTGCTACTGTCAGTAGTATAGCAAGCAGCCATAATCTTAAAATCTTCTTTCCTAAAATATTATATGAATGTATTAATATACCTTCTCTTTTTATTCATAGTGACCTAATCTTATATATAAAATTCTCGTGTCACAATGTTCGTTCCCGTACTCCTCCGAAACGGCTTGACCGATTCTCATGAAATTTTGTGAGCATATTGAGTAGGTCTGAGAATCGGCCAACATCTATTTTTCATACCCGTTAGTGATAAGGGTTGTCCACCCTTATCATTTTTCTTTAATTTTTAGGCATTTTTTTAATTTCTTTATTTTTTTTATTATGTCGCATTAAAAAATACATACAACCCTAAATTTTTACCCTTTTATCACCAACCCCTATTTTTTAATAGCCATTTTAGAGTTTTTGAACTCACTGGATTTGCCAGGCATGCCACCGCATAATTTACAATTAAAGGTTTGATCTGCGATTATCTTGCTTCGTAATTTGAACCCGCCCGGCTGTGCAACGGTACGCGATTAGTCATTCAAAAATTAATGAAAGACGTGATCGAAGCCAGCATTTTAAATGGCAAGTTCCGAGGTGAAAATATATTAATACCACAGATTCCCATTATACCCACAGATGTGCCAATTCAATTCAAACGTATTCAGTTTCCGATTAGATTGGCATTTGCAATGACTATCAACAAATCCCAAGGTCAAACGATGTCTATTTGTGGCTTAGATTTGAGAACACCATGTTTTTTCACACGGACAATTATACGTGGCATGCTCTCGAGTGGGTAAACCATCCAGTTTGTTTGTGTTAGCTAAAGATGGACTAACAAAAAATATTGTTCACGCTATAGCATTAAGAGATTGATATTGTTTGTTAGTGTTACTGTCGTAATTGATTAATTAATGATATATAATTTTAAGGAATAAATTATAATAATTTAAAAATAATGTTTGCCTTTTGTTATTTTTATATTCCCTCATCGTTCACAGCGCTCCATGCCTATTTCACGCATATACCACATTCTTACACACTTACAATAAGTAAGCTATTTTTTGTCTACACTAGAAATTACTTAAAAATTATTTATATGGCAATACAACGTTTGCCGGGTCAGCTAGTAAGCCTATAAATTTTCGCTCATTACCTCTAAAGTCCAACTAAATAAAGTGTCTTAAAAGTTTCAAATCAATTTTTCTCAAAACTACGTTTTTGGAGTTGTGGCAGTGTTGTTCTAGGGTGCGATTTATGCTACAGTGGTATTGACGTTTGTCTTGAGAATTCACAATGAATACTTCGGGAAGTAGCTCGATTGACCCCTCATCACACTAAGTCACACCACGAGATAGTATTGTGATGTTCCTTGATTGACCATTATTCCCCCCTCCCCCACCTTATTTCCCTGTCCTCCGCTACAGCCCCTCCCCCTACCTCCCCTCTACCAGCCCACCCCTTCACCAACAAACCCCGGACATGTTGGTTCTTGATGATTAATTATTGTTAATTAATTAATTGGTAGGATTGAGGTATTTGAGTTTTTATTCATTGATTGGGGCGTTGTAGTTTATTTGTTGGAGCATGCTGGCATCCGTGGCTCGCCCTTTGCTGTTTGTGAACCTTTCTCTACAGTTGTGGACGGCTGACTGACGGCCAAAGGTCTCTCCCCCTCACTTCACTCCTCTGACTGCCTGTCATTCACTCATTCCCCCCTGAGCCGGTCATTACCGTGTTGTTCATCACCCTCGTCCGGGGTAATGAACCAGGCATTAACCTCTACACATTGAGGAGTCGTTGACTTGTATCGACAGAAATAGATAGCGATACACTTAACAGTTTCAGCAGGGCCCGCTTGAGAAGTACCGTTAGCCAACACTCCATCTCGTGCACCCGTGGAAAGTGGACATGTTCAGTATGCAACGCCAACTGGGTGACATGGGATTAAAGCCTGAGATTCTTATTTATTATGAAAAAAACTTTCCCATAGATTTTTCCTGTTAAAATCAAGCTTTCTAAATATTGACGCAAGTAAACTACACTTGAGTTTCTAATATAATAATATCTAGCATCGCGTCTTACTACCAGTTCGGTTCTAATATATATTTAATAATATTTAAATTTTCACAAAAAAAAATTAACGTGAATTACCTGAAATAGATTTATCCGTTTACTAGTGCAAAGCAATAATACATAGTTCAAAAATAAGTTGTGATACACATGAACTAAAATACCCGCTTGCCTAAGGTAGAGGCGCACGCTAACAGAACCTGCTTCTGGATGCTACCGCCTTCTTTTGGCATAAAACAAGAACTACGATCAACAGCTTACCACTGAGCTCTTGATTGACAAGAGATTGGGACCTTTGGCAAATAAAAAGTTCTGTAAAAAGCGACAGACAATGGAATATTTACACACACACACACACTTAAATTATTTTATTTTAGATAAATAAATAAACTGCATTATTGATAATATAAAATAATAACTTATAGCCATAAAACAGTTCTCACAACTCAGTTGTAAGTGACCTAAGGAAAATAAATGAAATAGCTATTGTGCAGTGTTAGAATTTTAATTGTATCTATATCGAATATGAAACAGGTATTTAGCTTAGCATTGCAGGTATTTATATTAGCTAACAATATATACATCTTCACTCTTAATAGTTTAATAATAGTAATAATAAATAAATATTTTCTCATTTATAACTTTTCATAGAATGTAGGATTTGGAACTATTAATTTCGTAAGTTCGTTTGCATCAGCGTTTGCTAAACCAAGCTTATTCATACATAGTGAGCGGATACACACATTTATCACCGCGTCTTACTACCCACTCTGATTATGTGCGTAGATACTAAATACGCTATTGGGAAGTTTGAACCTGCATATGCCTAGAAGGAGAGTGAAAAACTAATCCCAGGTCTATGACAGCACTCTCTCTCTCTCTCTCTCTCGCTCTCTCTCTCTCTCTCTCTCTCTCATACACACACACACACAAACTGTGTTCCACCATCCATGAACAAAGCGGTGACAAGGCACATGTATAACCGTCGACCGCTAGAAGGTATATGATAGATAACGGTATTTAAAAAGACCTGATACGGTTTGCGCTTACGCAGGGACACATTACATTATTTAGTTCATTACAGGTGACAAGCCCTTTGAGATGGGCATAAAGAGAACCCAAATCATTACATTCGGTCATTTCAAATTGTAATTGGATCAATTACACATCAAGATGAGTTTTGACGCTCTGGAAAATTGGATAAATTCAGGTATGTTTGAAAATTGTTTTGTATATTTTAATAGTTACTATTTTTACTTATTACATCTTCGTGTACACCGGAATACTCTTCTTTGTTAGCTGATGAGCCCATGCCGCTTGGCGAGGCGGCGCAACCTGTGGGTCCCAAGAGCCTGGACCAGTTGCTGCACTTTACAGAAGACGGGATTTGCAGTGCGGATGGCGACTGGTCCAAGGGTAATTAGCGGCCTACGATAGACTTGCCTGTATTTTTTCCCTGTAAATGGTAATTAATATGTATCTATTTAATTTCAGACTACTGTGATCCATACGGGCAAGATGAGGGCCTGCTGGGCAGCGTAGCGACGAGCGTGCCGACGTCTACCAAGCAGGAGGTCTGTGCCAGGCACGACGTACTCAGGCCTGCCCCCGCCGACCTCACAACACCCCTTGGCAGCCTCTCGCAGGCGCCCGTATCGCCTGAGTCCCTATACGGCGGTGGAAATGTGCCTCCCACTGTTTGGAGTGATTTGGACACGATTGACCACCTTATATGTAAGTACCGTCTACAAGAAACCATATTATAGCAACTAGCTTGAAAATAGACTATATGTATCCTGTCTCTTTCTAACTACCGTTATTTTGCCGTCATACCAAAACCTCTTGTCAGCTGCTCGTTCTGAGAAGGTTGTTGTAAACTTGTACACTTTTGGAATAACAGAGCGCGTTTGTCTACAGTTAGAGCAGAAAAATGTAAACATATATATATCTGCACTATAATTAACAAGGGTAAACTATATTGTTACTTTAGCCGATTATTAAAAAAATACTACTTAATTTAGCGCCGCGTCTTACTACCCGTTCGATTTATACACTTAAAACCCCTACTCCAGGGTTCGATTCCCTGGCATAAGCGAAAATGCTGGCTTGTTTAGTATTAATAGCGATAAATAACTGCGCTGACAGGTATTTTGTACATGTTCCAGTAAAGGATTTAAAGGGTTGTAACAATACAATCTTCGTATTGTACAATTGCTAACCCACCCAACCTGATTCTACACGCTTCATCACGTATAACATACTACCCGCTCCTTAATAACTCCAACGTAACCTATAATAGTACTATTCACTATTATAGCCCAATGCAGCCCAACCATCACACATCAAATAAACGTTCTTTATTCATCCAATATTGTCTGTCTACAAAACGAGTTGTTCGTCACGTACCTTGAATCTCCAAGCTGACATCACTAGAATCCTGCCAAGTCAAAACGGCCCGGCTGGGTCGCGGACGACTACAAGAAATGTCCAAAGCTGTAACCGGCCCGAGAAAAATATTATGACTAAACGACGTTCCTGAGGTCAAGCTGACAAATCATATCTGCGCAGTGTTGCCACCTGGGGGAAGACCATGGCAACCGTCACCTAGCAACAGACGCTGCCAACGGCTGTCGAGAGAGATCAATTTCAAATATTCATGTTTTGCTGCAATGCGTCGGCTGACGGCCAATCAGAGACCAGGAAGAAAGAAGAGACTGATGTATAATGACGTAATGCCTGTGGTTACGTGACTGGCTTGAATATGAACTTTCCCCCCCTTGTTTTGTGTGCTAGATTCAGACAGAGTATATATAAGAGTATATAAATTGTATAGGGACAGAGCATTGCCGACAGATCATTGCAACAGAGCATTGTATGACAGCATTACGTGTATGGAGGTCCTGGAGGAGGGACCGGGGAGTTTGGACCGATTGGTATCATTAAATTTCATTTATAGAAACAGCATCATAGGAATCAGGGTCATGGAGGATGGACCGAGAAATTCATTCGTTTAATAGAGATCAACTTTTTTATTTGCTTATTATGTATCAGGGTCATGAAGGATATACCGGGAAATTTAATTTGTTTAATATAAATAGACTCTTTTATTTGATATTATTTATCGATGTATCAGAGTCATGGAGGTTAGACCAGGCTGTAACTATGCTTTCAATATTATTAAATTGTTTTCTAGGATATTAGGCGTGTCGGGAATGAAACCCTTATTTATAATTTGGCGTGTCTCTAGTCAACGCAATGGGCGATTGCGCCTGGCTTTAGCTTTGTTTACTCTTCAAATATTGTTTAGGTGTCAGTATGATTGTCATACGTTGCAAATTGTTAGAGTTAGTTATCAACACTTTGTTGGTATACGCTATTTTTAGCGTTTTATTCTGTGTCCATTTTATTTTATTATTATTATTATTATTATTATTATTGTTTTGAGGCCCGTCGACACAGTAAGGTCATTAGGGCCTTTAAAAATAAATTAAACACAGAAGAATCCCCAATGGGAAGAGACATCACATAGTCCACCTGTTAGAATAAACAGGTGGAGAGATAAAATATAAAACAATATACAATAATAAAATTTTTAAATTAATTTAAAAACAGTTATTCTCAATATGAGAAAATGCCCATTTGAGACACTCCATAGGAGCGCTCAAATGGGCTATTAGAATAAAAGAAGTGATACACCTGCTAAAATAAAACCACAGGTGTATACACTACGTTAAAATTACAAAACAAACATATTAAAATTTAACACATTAAAATCATAAAACGTGTTAAAATAATACGTTAAAAAGACAAAACAAACATATTTAAATATACTAAAATGTTAAAAAAAACTCAATATGAGAAAATCCAGATGAGTCACTTTATAAAAGTGACTCAAATAGCATTAAAAAGATCCGCCTGGTGTATAAAACGAAGTAAACATATAACTCCATCCGCGCTATCGCGTAGTAAAAACCGAAGGTCACCTTTAAAATTAAGTGCCAGGCGGATAGGGGCATACTTGCGACACTCCACCAAAATGTGGTACACACTAAGGGGAGCATCGCAAAACTCACACACTGGAGGTGGGTCCCCTCGCAATAAAAATCCATGGGTCAACGCTGTGTGTCCGACGCGGAGCCTTGTCACGATGACCTCCTCTCTTCTGGACTTTCGTATAGAAGAGGGCCACCGCGACACACCGTCCCTGATGGACCGCAGCTTGTTCTGAGCAGGGGTCGAAACCCACTGCTCGTGCCAGGTGCGTAAGACCCCACGCCGAACATAACCCTTTAGATCTAAAAACATCACACCCATACTCGCCTCCGGAGGCAGGCGTGCCGCCTCCTTGGCCGCCTGGTCAGCCAGTTCATTTCCTGAGAGACCGGCGTGACCAGGAATCCAGCAAAAGGCGAGCCGGGTGCTTAATGAATCAATTTTTAAAATTTGCTCATGTATCATCTGCACCAGGGGATTCCAAGAGTAGAGGGTGGACAATGCCAACAGAGCACTCATGGAATCCGTGCAGATGAGAACAGAACGGTGACACTTACGATACACAAAACACAGAGATTTAAAAATGGCGTATAATTCAGCCATAAAAACACTGGATTCACCAGGTAAACCAAATTTAAAATTGTTTCCCTCCACAACAAATGCGCATCCCACGGAAGCCCCACACTTGGAGCCATCCGTATAGATGCGCTCAAAGCCCTGAAAGCGAGTGGAGAGGAGCTCATTAAATGTCCTCTCATATATAATCGGCGGGGTGGTCGCTTTAGGGAACTTGGCAAGATCATAATGGCATTGAGGTAGGCGAATCTTCCAGGAAGAAACTCGACCTGGGTATGTGGGGATAGCCTTTGGCAGGACTATCCCACACGTGTCGAATACCGATAGCATCCTGATCCCAACCGGCCTTGTACTACGCCATTTGGTTTCATACAAGACACGGTTAGGGGGATGAAACACAGGTCGGTAGGCAACATGCTCCGGCATGCAGTGAAGTTTTGAAACGTAAGATGCCAGAAGATAGGACCGCCGGTAAGAGAAGGGGGCTCACCGGCGTCGGCACATATGCTGACGACTGGACTGGTACGAAATGCACCAGTAGCCAGTCGTATGCCAGCATGGTGGACACTATCCAGCATCTTCAACGCCGAAGGTCTCGCTGATGCATACACTAAACTGCCGTAATCTAGTTTCGATCTTACCAAGGCCCTATACAGGCGCATCAAGGTTTCCCTATCAGCCCCCCAGGACCGACCGCTAACCACTTTAAGCAGGTTGAGTGCTTTTATGCACCTCGCTTTCAGGTCTTTGATGTGGGGAATCCAGGTTAATTTAAAATCAAATAAAAGTCCCAGAAACTTTACGGTCTCCGAGACAGGTAAAACAACGTGATTCATTAAAATACTGGGGGCTTGTTGTATTCCACGTAATCTATGGAAGTGGACGACCGTCGTCTTGGCTGAAGAGAAGCGAAAGCCATTACGCGATGCCCACGACCATAGATTGTTGACAGAGAGTTGTATCTGCCGTTCAGCCCTGTGGAGACTCGATGAACTACAATAAATTGCGTAGTCATCCACAAAGAGGCATGAACGGACAGGAAGGTGTACGTTGTCCACAATGCCATTTATTGCAATGGCGAACAACGCACAGCTTAAAATACTGCCCTGGGGCACCCCATTTTCTTGAATAAAATCATCGGATAAGGTGTTGTTTAACCTTACCCGGAAGTGTCTATCTGACATAAAATTAGCTATAAAAACAGGGAGGTTCCCACGGAACCCCCAGTTAAAAAGGGTTTTTAAAATGCCGTACCGCCATGTGGTATCGTACGCTTTCTCCAAGTCAAAGAAAACTGCCAAAAGATGCTGTTTATGGAGAAAGGCGTCACGAACTGCCGTCTCGAGACGGACGAGATGATCCACCGTAGATCGGTTGCGGCGAAAACCACATTGAATATTTGATAGTAGATTGCGGGATTCTAAATACCATATTAATCGTTTATTTATCATTTTTTCCAATATTTTGCATACACAACTAGTTAAGGCTATCGGTCTATAACTAGTTGGTTCTAATTTTTCCTTGCCACTTTTATATAGAGGGATAATTGTTGCTTGCCTCCACAGTGTTGGGAACTGACGAGATTCCCAAACACTATTGTAGAGGTCCAACAGACATGCTTGTCCAGCAGGGGTAACTGGCGCAACATTTCATAATTAATGTCGTCGGGGCCAGGAGCTGTGCTACCCGCCTGGGACATGGCATAGGTCAGTTCATCTAAAGTAAAGGGGAGTTGTAATCCTCCCCCTGACTCTGACCAAAGTCAATAGAATGGCGGTCTATGTTCCGCTTATGCGCTGCAAACTCATTTGAGTAGCTTGCAGTGCTAGATATGGCGGTGAACATAGAGCCCAATACATTGGCGACCTCCACAGGGGAGGAGACAAGCGTACCATTTGACATGAGGGCAGGTATGTTATTGATGGTATTTTTGCTACTACGTAATTTACGAATATTGTCCCAAACCTTAGTTGTGGGAGTGGAAATTGTAAGGGTAGATATAAACTGTCTCCAAGACTCTCTTCTGCTTTCACGAATGATACGGCGAGCTCGAGCACGCATAATCCGGAATGATTCTAGATTATCCAAGGTAGGACGCCGATGGAAGAGACGTAATGCTCTTCGACGGTCAGAAATAGCCAATCTACACTCCTCGTTCCACCAGGGAACAGGATGGTGGCGCGGGTTTGGCGAGGATTTAGGGATAGATTCCCTCGCCGCCATGATGACCGTCGAAGTAAAATGGGCAATATTAACATCGACGTCCGGAGAAAGGGGTTGTACAAATACGGCGAGCTCGCGAAATTTATCCCAGTCAGCACGTTTAAGCACCCATTGTGGTGCACGTGCTATACCGGAGGGTCTTCAATTAGCGAAAGCAGAATGGGAAAGTGATCGCTGCCACATAGATCCGAGTGGACCTCCCAAAGGAAGTGGGCAGCGATCCCGGGGCTACATAGAGTTAGGTCGATGGCAGAGGATACACCATTAAAGGTGGAAAAGTGTGTCTGGGTCCCGGTGTTCATTAATACCAGGTTTCCCGAGACAAGAATATCCTCTACCATCCTCCCGCGGGCGTCTGTATAATTAGACCCCCACACCAGGTTGTGTGCGTTAAAGTCCCCCAAGATAATATAGGGGGCGGGAAGTTGTTTAAAGAGGGCCTCTAGGCTCCTCTTTGAAACACGTTCACCTGGTGGGAGGTAGATGCAGCATACAGTTACTTCTATAGGAAGGGAGACTCTCACAGCAATCACTTGGAGATCAGATACAATATTTATAGACTTATTATATATATTGCTACGTGCAAGTATAGCCACACCTCCGCTAGCCCGATCGAAGAATGGCTTGTCGGTACGATATACATCGTACCCACGAAGCATCGGGCTGTCAGTTGGGCGGAAGTGGGTCTCCTGCAAACACAATATGGAAGGATGCAGGGAAGAAATTATTAGTTTAATTTCCTCTACACGAGCATAAAAACCCCTACAATTCCATTGTAGTAGCGACATTAGGTACAAATATAAATTTATTCATCCACGCAATCCATGTCACTATCTCTTAGTAATAAAAATTGGTTAAGGACCTTTTTAGTTCCTCTGGTCTTGCCAAGTCTCTCCTGGACCTCTCGTTTCAAGAGAGGCTTTTGTTTCTCCGGAAGAGACTTGGGGGTTGATTCTAAGCGCGAAGGCTTTGTTACAGCCTTTGGCACTTTTTTCTTGCTATTTGTGTCGGCGACACCTCTCTGGACCTTTCTCCAGGCACCAGCAGGATTCGCCTTTGCGGCCTCACCCGTTCCGCCACCCACTCCAACCTCCGGTGACCCAGAGACCAGAGCGGACGAACCAACAACGGCCGCAAGTTCTTTTGTTTCCCCCGGCTGGTTCGGGGTGGGTCCCCGAGGTAGGTTCGGAGGAGGTCCCCGAGGTGGGCTCGGGGGAGGTCCCCGAGGTGGGCCCCGGGGGGACCCCCGAGTAGGGCTCGGGGAGGTCCCCGAGGTGCAGTCGGGTGTGTTCCCCGAGGAGGGCTCCTCGGCGGTACGGGTGGGGGAGACGACCTATGTTGAGGTTTCGCCTCTTCTAGCAATTTAGGCGCCACCTTAGTTGGCGCGTTATTATTGAGATTGTCTCGAGTAGAGACTAATGGCACAGGTCGTGTAGATGGCTTTGCGAGATTAACTGTGCAATGACAGTTGGGACAGTTGATATTCTGACTGACAATTTGGCTGTAGGAGGTTTGAAATACCGGAGCCTGACTAGATGTGTATTCCTTTCGTGCCTGGGCATATGAGATCTTCTTTTCGGATTGTATCTCCAGGACTTTTTTCTCTACCTTCCATTTCGGACAGGCCCGAGACCAGGCAGAATGCGGACCCTTGCAGTTGACG
Organism: Timema cristinae; assembly: GCA_039000515.1. Lineage (NCBI taxonomy): Eukaryota > Metazoa > Arthropoda > Insecta > Phasmatodea > Timematidae > Timema > Timema cristinae. The sequence continues at coordinate 17,312 of JBCFYV010002834.1, read as the reverse complement.
CAGTGCTTAGGAGACTCACATGGTGTTTCGTGAGCCTCCTGTCCGCAATCCGCACAGGTTGGCTTGCCACGGCATCGCAGCTTCGTATGCCCAAATTCCTGGCACTGAAAGCAGCGCCGGGGTTAGGGACATACGGACGGACCCTGAGCACGTGGAAACCTGCTCGGACCTCCTTTGGAAGGGTAGGTGTTGCAAAAGTAAGGATATACGTGTCGGTTTTTTTCTCTTGTCCGTTCTTTTTGGTTACAATGCGGTATACTTCGGTGACGTGCTGGGGGAAAGTTCCTCACAGATATCCTCAATGCTCACGCAGTCGAGGTCATAGCAAGTGACCACTCCCTTGCAAACATTGAGGAACCCGTGAGGCTCCACCTTCACCGGTATATGAGACGTATTGCTCAACGGTATTTTAGAGATTGCCATTACTTTTGAGGACTGAATATCTGTTATTGTTTGTATCATTATAGTGCCATCACGCAGTTTTCTTATTGATACGTCAGACTGTGCTGCACCATTTATCACTCTTTCGAGGATAAATGGGCTTACTCGCTTAAGACTTTCGTTTTCCTCTACTCGAGACATTACCAGGAAGCGGGGCTGGGGCCTCACAACTTCCTGGACTTTTTCTGTTAAAGGGCTGGACGGCCTTACCCGTTTCCGGCTCTTATCATTAATACGGCCCTGTGAGGGGCCGGGCAGTGAGTTGCCAGCGGGTGTGGCAGTACGTTGCTAGCGGACAGTGAGGTGTCAGCGGTGACAATGGAGGTGGCCATGCCTTTTTTGGGGACAACCTGCACAATACTCGGATCGTAGACCCAGGGTGATCCAAGTTGGTTCTACCACATGAGGCCCTGTTAACCCTCCTGGCGGGAAACCCCACACGACGCTAGACATGACAACCTTCGCGTGGGGCTGCGCCAGGAGAGAGGTCATCGCAGCAAGTGGGTGCAGGAAAGTGCCAATTTTACGTCCGGGCCTTCGTGAACGCAACCGGTCTTTTCTCGAGGTAGGGTACCCGGTTATTGTCATCCCTAAGGCCCTTCTACCAAGATATTACAACCGGCGCACTTTCATTCGGAGCTCAAGGCAGTGGTATCCAATAATAAACAGAGAATAGCCGGGTTAGTTGCCAAGGTCGTCAACGGAAAGGCCAAAGGCCTCTGTGCAGGATGAACGGTGGGGGAAAGGAAGAAAAAGGTAAGGATAGATAAAGCGAAGGGGGAAGAGTGAAAAAAAGGTGGAAAGTAAAGGAAGAAGAAAATGATGTGAAAGGAAAGATATAGGATAGGTTTGTCCCACACGAGGTACGTCCTGCACAGAAGCCTCCCCTTTTAGTCGCTTCTTACGACAAGCAGGGGTTACTGCGGGACTATTCTAAACCCCGTCCCGCAGGGGGAAGCCACTTTATAAAAGTGACTCAAATGGCACTAAAAAGATTCGCCTGGCGTATAAAATGGAGTAAACAAATAAATCCTTCAGCGCTGTCACGTAATAAAAAAAAAAAAACGAAGGTCACCTTTAAAATCAAGGGCCAGGCGAATAGGGGCATATCTGCGACACTCCACCAAAATGTGGTGTACACTAAGGGGAGCATCGCAAAATTCACACACTGGAGGTGGATCCCCTCTGAGTAAAAATCCGTGGGTTAGAAATGTATGCCCGACGCGGAGTCTCGTCACGATGACCTCCTCTCTTCTAGACTTTCGTATAGAGGAGGGCCATCGCGACACACCGTCCCTGATGGACCGCAGCTTGTTCTGAGCAGGGGTCGAGACCCACTGCTCGTGCCAGGTGCGTAAGACTCCACGCCGAACATAACCCTTTAGATCTAAAAACATGACACCCAAACTCGCCTCCGGAGGCATACGTGCTGCCTCCTTGGCCGCCTGGTCCGCCAGTTCATTTCCTGGAAGACCAGCGTGACCAGGAATCCAGCAAAAGGCGAGCCGGGTGCTTAATGAATCAATTTTTAAAATTTGTTCGTGAATCATCTGCACGAGAGGATTCCACGAGTAGAGAGTGGACAATGCCAACATAGCACTCATGGAATCCGTGCAGATGAGGACAGAACGGTGACTACTTCGGTAAACAAAACACAAAGATTTAAAAATGGCATATAATTCAGCTGTAAAAACACTGGTTTCATTAGGTAAACCAAATTTAAAATTGGATCCTTCCACAACAAAAGCACATCCCACGGAGACTCCAGATTTAGAGCCATCAGTGTAGATGCGCTCAAATCCGTGAAAGCGAGTGGAGAGGAGCTCATTAAAAGTCCTCTCATATACAAAGTTTGGGGTGGTCGCTTTAGGGAACTTGGCAAGATCAATATGGCATTTCGGAGGGCGTATTTTCCAGGGAGAAACTCGACCTGGTGATGTGGGGATAGCCTTTGGCAGGACTATCCCACACGTGTCGAAAACAGATAGCATCCGGATCCCAACCGGCCTTGTACTACGCCATTTAGTTTCATAAAAGACACGGTTAGGGGATGAAATACAGGGCGGTAAGCAACATTATTTGGCATGCAATGCAGTTTCGACACGTAAGATGCCAGGAGGTAAGACCGCCGGTAAGAAAGAGGGGGCTCACCGGCGTCAGCACAGATGCTGACGACTGGACTGGTACGAAAAACACCAGTAGCCAGTCGAATGCCAGCATGGTGGACGCTATCGAGCATCTTTAACGCCGAGGGTCTAGCGGAACCATATACAAAACTGCCGTAATCAAGTTTTGATCTCACCAAGGCTCTATAGAGACGCATCAAGGTTTCCCTATCAGCACCCCAAGAGCGACCACTCACAACTTTAAGTAAATTCAAAGCTTTAATACACCTCGCTTTCAGGTCTTTGATGTGGGGATCCAAGTTAGTTTAAAATCGAATAAAAGTCCCAGGAACCTTACGGTCTCGGAGACAGGTAAAACAACGTTGTTCATTAAAATATTGGGGGCTGGCTGTATTCCACGTAATCTATGGAAGTGGACGACAGTCGTCTTTGCCGCAGAGAAACGAAAGCCATTACGAGATGCCCACAACCATAGATTGTTTACAGCGAGATGTATCTGTCGTTCAGCCCTGTGGAAACTTGATGAAATGCAATAAATTGCGTAGTCATCCACAAAAAGACATGAACGGACAGGTACGTGCACGTTGTCCACGATGCTATTTATCGCGATAGCGAATAACGTAGTGCTTAAAATACTACCCTGAGGCACCCCATTTTCTTGAATAAAATCATCGGATAAGGTGTTATTTAACCTTACCCGGAAGTGTCTATCAGACATAAAATTAGATATAAAAATAGGGAGGTTCCCCCGGAACCCCCAATTAAACAGGGTTTTTAAAATGCCGTACCAAAAGGTGGTTTCGTAAGCCTTCTCCAAATCAAAAAAGACAGCCAAGAGGTGCTGTTTATGGAGGAAAGCGTCACGAGCTGCTGTCTCAAGGCGAACAAGGTGATCCACCGTGGATCGGTTACGGCGAAAGCCACATTGCATATTGGATAGTAGATTGCGGGATTCTAGATACCATATAAATCTTTTATTGATCATTTTCTCTAATATTTTGCATACACAACTAGTTAAGGCTATCGGTCTATAACTAGTTGGCTCTAATTTATCCTTGCCACTTTTATATATTGGGATAACGGTTGCTTGCCTCCACAGTGTTGGGAATTGACGAGATTCCCAAACACAATTGTAGAGGTCTAAGAGGAACGCCCGTCCAGCAGGGGACAGTTGGCGCAACATTTCGTAATGGATATCATCAGGGCCAGAAGTTGTATTGCCCGCCTGGGACAGGGCATAGGTAAGTTCCTCTTTAGTAAAGGGGAGTTATAATCCTCCCCCCGACTATGGCCAAAATCAATAGTAAGGCGCTCGATGCTGCGCTTATGCACCACGAACTCGTTAGAGTAGCTCGCAGTGCTAGAAATAGCGGCGAACATCGAGCCCAATACATTGGCGACCTCCATAGGGGAGGAGACAAGTGAACCGTTAGACATGAGTGCGGGTATATTATAAATGGTATTTTTGCTACTACGTACTTTACGAATGTGATCCCAAACCTTGGTTGTGGAAGTGGAAATAGTAAGGGTAGAAATAAACTGTCTCCATGACTCTCTTCTGCTTTCTCGAATAATACGGCGAGCTCTAGCACGTAGAATCCGGAATGACTCCAGATTCTCCGAATTAGGACGTCGATTAAAGATACGCAGGGCTCTTCGACGGTTAGAAATAGCCAGCCGGCACTCCTCGTTCCACCAGAGAACAGGACGGTGGCGCGGGTTTGGCGAGGATTTAGGGATGGATGTCCTCGCCGCCGTTATGACCGTCGAAGTAAATTGCCCTGCCTTAACATCGACGTCGGGAGAATGGGTTCGTCGAATAAGGCGAGCTCGCGGAATGTATCCCAGTTAGCACGTTTAAGAACCCATTGGGGTAACCGTGCTGTACTGGGAGGATCTTGGATTTTTGAAAGCAGAATTGGAAAGTGATCGCTGCCACATAGGTCCGAGTGAACCTCCCAAAGGAAGTGAGCAGCAATCCCGGGGCTACATAGAGCTAGGTCGATGGCAGAGGATACACCATTAAAGGTGGAGAAGTGTGTCTGGGTCCCGATGTTCATTAACATCAGGTTTCCCGAGACAAGAATATCCTCTACCATCCTCCCGCGGGCGTCTGTAAAATTAGACCCCCACACCAGGTTATGCGCGTTAAAGTCCCCCAAGATGATATAGGGGGCGGGAAGTTGTATAAAGAGGGCCTCTAGTGTCCTCTTGGAAACACGTTCACCTGGCGGGAGGTAGATGCAGCATACGGTTACCTCCATAGGAAGGGAGACTCTGACAGCGATCACTTGGAGATCAGAAACAATATTAATATTCTTATGATATATAGTAATTCGTGCGAATATAGCCACACCTCCGCTAGCCCGATCAAAGAAAGGCTTGTCGGTACGATACACATCGTACCCACGAAGCATCGGGTTGTCAGTTGGGCGGAAGTGAGTCTCCTGCAAGCACAAGATGGAAGGATGCAGGGAAGAAATTATTAGTTTGATTTCCTCTACACGAGCATAGAAACCCCTACAATTCCATTGTAGTAGCGACATAAGTTATTAGTATGAAATTTAGTTATCCTCGCAATCCATTTCACTATCCTTTAAGAATAAAAATTTGTTGAGGCCCTTTTTAGGCCCTCTTGCCTTTCCCAGTCTCTCCTGTACCTCTCGCTTCAGGAGAGGATTCGGCTTATTTTGGAGAGACTGGGTAGTCGGATCCTTGCGCGAAGGCTTTGTTAAGGCCTTCGACGCTTTTTTAATAGTATTCTTTTCGGCGGTCTTTCGCTGGTCCTTCTTCAAGGCACCAGTGGGACTCGCCTTAGCGGCCTCACCTGTTCCGCAACTCGTCCCCACCTCCGGAAGCCCAGAGGTGGGTGTGAGAGGCTCAACACCGGCCGCCCTTGTTTTAATGCCCCGAGGCGGGCTCGGGGGTGTTCCCCGAGGCGGGATCGGGGGTGTTCCCCGAGGTGGGCTCGGGGGAGTTCCTCGAGGAGGTCTCCTCGGTGGTATAGGTGGGGGAGACGATCGTTGTGGCGGTTTGGCCTCCTTTAAAAATTTAGGCGCCACAGAAGTTGGCGCGTAATCAACATAAATGTCTCGAGAAGAGACCAATGGCACTGGTCGCGTTGGCTCCTTAGCAATATTAACTGCGCAATGGCAGTTGGGACAGTTTATATTTTGACTGACAATCCGGCTATATGAAGTTTGAAATACCGGAGCTTGACTTGATACGTATTCCTTGCGTGCCTGGGCATATGAGATCTTCTTTTCAGATTGTATCTCCAGGACTTTCTTCTCTACCTTCCATTTTGGACAGGCCCGAGACCAGGCGGAATGCGGACCCTTGCAGTTGACGCAGTATTTAGGAGACTCGCATGGTGTTTCGTGAGCCTCCTGTCCACAATCCGCACAGGTTGGCTTACCACGGCATCGCAGCTTCGTATGCCCAAATTCCTGGCACTGAAAACAGCGCCGAGGGTTAGGGACATACGACCGGACCCTGACCACGTGGAAGCCTGCTCGGACCTCCTTCGGAAGGGTAGGAGTCGCAAATGTGAGGATATACGTATCCGTCTTCTTTTCTTGTCCATTCTTTTTTGTGACAATACGGTACACTTCGGTGACATGCTGGGGGGAAGCTCCTCACAGATCTCCTCAATGCCTACGCAGTCGAGGTCATAACAAGTGACCACTCCCTTTCAAACACTGAGGAACCTGTGGGGCTCCACCTTCACCTGTATATTTACCGTATTACTCAACGGTATTTCGGAGATCGCCATAATATTTGAGGATTGAGTGTCGGTCATAGTCTGAATCATAATGGTGCCATCGCGCAGTTTCCTTATTAAAACGTCAGATTTTGCTGCTCCATTTATCACTCTTTCGAGGATAAATGGGCTGACACGTTTCAGATCTTCACTTTCATCCACTCGAGACATCACCTGGAAGCGGGCTGGGGCCTCACCACTTCCTGGCTTTTCATCAAAACAGGGCTGGACGGCCTTACCCGTTTCCGCCTCTTATCATTAATACGGCCGGGCAGTAAGATGCCACCAGAACTTGGCAGTACGGTGCCAGCGGACAGTAAGGTGTCAGCTGTGACAAGAGACTCAATTTTGAGTGGGAGGACAACCTGCAAAAGTACTCGGATCGTAGACCCAGGTTGATCCCAGTTGGTTCTACCACATAGGGCCCTGTTAACTCTTCCGACGAGAGGCTCCATACGACGCTAGACATGACAACCTTCATATGGAGCATCGCCGGAAGAGAGGTCACCGCAGCAAGTGTATGCAGGAAAGTGCTAATTTTACGTCCGGGACCCTCATGAACGCAACCGGTCTTTTCTCAAGGTAGGGTACCCGGTTGTCATCCCTAAGGCCCTTCTACCAAGATATTACAACCGGCGCACTTTCATTCGGGAGCTCAAGGCAGTGGTATCCAATAATAAACAGAGAAGAGCCGGGTTAGTTGCCAAGGTCGTCAACGGAAAGGCCAAAGGCCTCTGTGCAGGATGAACGGTGGGGGAAAGGAAGAAAAAGGTAAGGATAGATAAAGCGAAGGGGGAAGAGTGAAAAAAAGGTGGAAAGTGAAGGAATAAGAAAATGATGTGAAAGGAAAGATATAGGATAGGTTTGTCCCACACGAGGTACGTCCTGCACAGAAGCCTCCCCTTTTAGTCGCTTCTTACGACAAGCAGGGGTTACTGCGGGACTATTCTAAACCCCGTCCCGCAGGGGGCGTTTATTATCTTCTTTGATCCTTAACGAGCCTCTATTAATTACTCGTACATGCCAATTCCCCCTTCCTCGAAAGAGGGGTAATATCTGAAGTTCATATTTCTTCTTTCCCCTTCCTCTTCCTTCGATGGCTGCTCATACGCACTCTTCCCGAAGCGAGTCCGGCTCTGCCTTCCACCTTTCCTATCTCCTTTTTTAGTTCCCGTCTGGGAATATAAAGTCCCAGACACAGACTCCTTATCCGTAGGTCCCTGGTCCGTACTCCGTGCTCCTGGTCCATAAGCAATTCTACACGCGATCACAATCTCCGTATCCGTAATCAGGTTACCGTTTCAACCAATGAGATAGTAAGAGACTTCATCCAATCAAAAAATTCGAAAGAAAATAGTCTACAGCACAGAGCACGCGTCAAGCAGTCAGCTGATCAAAGAAACCAAAAACAACTTTGTTGAGAAAACTTCCAGTATTTATACTAAAATGTAAGTTAAGTACATTCACAAGAAATTTATTTATAACTTTATTTACTATTAAACTTTTGATAAGTGTTTGCAATAGCCTGAAAATGAAAAACAGATGTAGAGGAGAAGGTAGGAATATGAGTAAGGGTAGAAATTTGAGATACCATGGTTTTGATCTCTGTTCATTACTGGCATCTAGCAGATATCTTGGAAACTATACACCTCAGACACGCCACCGTTATGTTGCAGACAGCGAGCGTTTTGTTTGTAGTACTGAAGCATGGTGAACGTTTGATGTTTTGGCGCCAGCTTAAAGTTTTCGCTAGTAATTATTAATTAGCCAACTACGACTGTTTCTATCAAGATTTTTCAACAAATTAATGCGATAAGTTACATTATATGAATTGTAGTTTTAGAATATAAATATAGTTCACACAAATATTGCGTCTTTCCATGTGAGTTATTAGAAAAATCCAAAACGATGAGTTGGTTGAAATATGAGACACTTGGTGGGTATTAATATGAGACTATCTCATATTCCTACCACAGTTTTTAACACGTGTTTTTCAATACTCTAATAGATCATATTACATATTCTTTATGTTCAAACATCCTATAAACGTACATACATATTTCAGATGCCAAGAACTAAATTACAAAAAGAAAGCGAAGGCTTAAGAAAAAATTATAATAAGGAAGACATGATAAGAGCTATTGAAGCTGTTAAAGCCAAAGAATGTGGATATTTGAAGGCAGCAAAGAAATATAATGTGCCACGATCTACCCTTGCACGTCTATGGTCAAAGGTATGTAGAGTGTTATGTTTTATGTTCAGCTGCAATTTTTTCTCGACTTAACTAGCCAGTCTTCAAAGTAGTCTATTTACTGTTATTTTATAACATTTTTGTTAACTTGTTTCAAAGGTGAATGAAGGTGTTACTGTTGAGAGTGTAGCTGCTACGAAATTAGGGAGAAAGACAATTTTGGGTAAGTAGCTTATATCTTTTTTATCGACGTTACATTAGATAATTTATTGTTAGACTTATTTTTAATATTCTGAATTAACACTCTACTTTATTTTAGGTGATGAAATTGAAAAACAACTAGTTGAATATAACAATAGGATCCAAGTTCTACGGTTTGACCACGAATGACATAAAGAAGATGGCATACCAATTAGCTGTTAGAAATGGCATCGAGCATCCTTTTGGAGATGAAAAAGCAGGAAGAGGCTGGATAGACCATTTTTTGTCACGCCATAAGGACACGATTTCACTGCGTAAGCCTACAGGTACGTCTGCTGCCAGAGCACTAGGTTTCACTAAAGAAAGAGTGGATGCTTTTTTTGACAATCTTGATGAACCATATGAGAAATTTTCATTTACTCCCGATCGAATTTACAACGTCGACGAAACAGGGTTGTCTGTTGTGCAGTCAAAAATACCCAAATTTGTGGGTTAAAAGGCAAAAGACAAGTTGTTAGCCTAACTTCAGCCGAACGAGGTGGGCTGATTACTTTAGTGTGTTGCATGAATGCAGCAGGGAGTTTTGTGCCTCCGATGATAATTTTTCCAAGGAAAAATGAAAACAAGCAGTTGATGAAAGGAGCCCCACATGGATCGATTGCTACATACCACCCGTCTGGCTGGATTCAAGCACACCTTTTCACAAAATGGTTCCAGCATTTCTTAAATGTTGCCAAACCGACAAAAGATTCTCCAGTATTGTTGATTCTGGATGGCCATTATAGCCACACCAGAAATATAGAGGTCATCGATTTGGCCAGAAATAATTTTGTGTCAATTGTGTCGCTTCCTCCGCACTCGACACACAAATTACAGCCTCTAGATAAAACCTTCATGGGTCCACTGAAGGCGTACTACAGCGAGGAAGTGCGGCTATGTTTGCGGCAACAACAAAGAGCACTGAGTCCATTCGACATTGCAGACTTATTCGGGAAGGCATATTTGAAAGTGCAAACAGCTGAAATAGCTGTTAAGGATTTCTTGTAACCGGAATCTACCCGCTAAATAAGAATATTTTCTCCGACGCGGATTATATAGCAGCAGCCCAAAAAGTAGGGCCCCTATATTTGACCACATCACCACAAATAGCACAAACTTTGCCTGCAACTGATGTTTCCCCGCAGACTCCGACTAGCTCCTGTCCATCCACATCTGCAATTCACATCTCTCCACAGACTCCAACTAGCTCCTGTCCATCCACATCTGCAACTCACATCTCTCCACAGACTCCAACTAGCTCCTGTCCATCCACATCTGCAACTCACGTCTCTCCACCGAGTCCAACTAGCGCCGGTACATCCAAGTCTGCAATGATTGCACCGCATACTCCATCTACATGTGGCTTAGGGAAAACATTCAAACCTCACGACATCTCACCTGTTCCAACAGTTAAAGATAAAGTTACAAATCGTGGACGTAAATCATGTGGTTCCGCAGTTATTACCTCATCACCATATAAGAATGACTTACTTCGCACTACACCAAAGCGAGTTGTCACCTTATCCTCTAAAAGAAGAAATTCAAAAAATCAAAAGAAGAGGCAAGTAAGGCCTATTGAATCCGAAACAGAAGAATCTTCAAGTGATGATAGTGCTTCATTAATTGATTCAGATGATTCTGATATGGATGAACCTGGCCAGCTTTATCCAGATTCAAAGGATGCCAGTTGCCTATTTTGTGATGGCAAATTTTCTAACGACTCTAGGGGAAAATTGTGGGTAGTGTGTCTCCTATGCAAGATGTGGGCCCATAGTTGCTTATTTTGTGATGGCAAATTTTCTAACGACTCTAGGGGAAAATTGTGGGTAGAGTGTCTCCTATGCAAGATGTGGGCCCATAGTTGCCTATTTTGTGATGGCAAATTTTCTAACGACTCTAGGGGAGAATTGTGGGAGTGTCTTCAATGCAAGATGTGGGCCCATAGTGATGGTGCTGGTGCAGAAAAAGACACCTATGTATGTGATTATTGTAAATAGAATAGAAGTGTATCATTTGACAATAGTAGACTATATTTATAGTCCTTGTTTTGAAGTTTTATACATATTATTATCGTTTGTTTTTTATCTGGAAATACTATCTCATATTTCTACCCTATTTTTGAAAAATCAGTTTGTGACAAATTTTTTTAAATAAGATTTTTTTATAGTGGTTTGGTCTATCTAATTTCTGTTTATGTCACTTATTGCACATAGAATTACCTTCTTTAGACGTTTTATTCTTTAGTCTAAGTCTATTTTGAGGTTTGATATGGGGAAAAATAAAATGGGTATCTCATATTCCTACCTTCTCCTCTAGGCCTACTAATATTTTGGATGAAAACAAAACAAGCACTTTTAATAAAAAAATATTAGGCACCGCATCTTACTACAAATACTAATTACGCTAATGGATTAGGAATTGGGAAGGTTGAATTTAGAGGAAGCCAACCCGCATTTGCGTGAGGAGAGTGTAAAAACCATTCAGGAAAACCTCCCCCAGTTCACCCGACAGAGATTCGAACCTCTGATCTTCCCGTTCTCGCACTTTTCATATTATTTTCGTGCTTCCTTACGTATATATGGGTTTTGATCTTTTACAAGAATATAACAAAATACAATCTAATTATAAACATTTCTTTTTTTGTGTTTGTTTAGGATGAATCCCAACATATTCATGTTGGCTGGATTGACTTGGCTGGCATTTCTTAATGTCCTCCTTTATGTAATAAAAAAGAGAAGAAGTCCAAGCCGCCGTTGTTGGTCCACCCAGTAAACCATTTGCGGCAAGAGGAAGGATAGTTTGTTTTATTCAAAAAAATTAAAACTACTAAGAATGACTTTTTTTTTAAAATATTGCCGAATGGAGGTTTGGCAGTTTAAGAAACTCTTGCAACTCTCTTCACCTCTTCTAAAAAAAAACAAGCAAGAGGACTCTTTCTCCGGAAATGAGACTTGCAATTACGTTAAGGTATATATTATAATGTTGGCATTTAGTCGGTCATGCTAAATTACCAGTCATGTTTGTGTAGAAACAAGACTTATAAGAAGAAACTTTGTTGCTATTTTATAGGATTGACTTGCTGCTAGGTAGTAAAAATCTATGGGCCCTGTAGTTTATAACAAAGCTTGTAGCCTGTGCATAATAGTAGTGGCCAACTCACACAAGTAATTAAGGTACTACTCCTAATTTAAAACAAAAGATAATTCTTAAGCTACCTTATTGTCCAGTTGCTAATACACAATTTTATGGCTAAAAATCTGACCAATATAATATAAAAATAATAAACTTCCATAGTTAAAAAAAAAAACATGACACACATACATCATTCTAAAAAAGTAAATAAAGAAGATAAAAAATGTAGGCCTACTTATATAGGTATGTTTAGAAAATATTCATTCCAGCAACTTTATACATAGTATGTTTAAAGATTATTTTAACTTTTTTTCCCCAGGGCAGTGGCATTTAGCTACAGAGTGGGTCAAACAACTGCTAAAAAAATTATCCAGGAAACTTGTGGTGCTATTGTCACTGCCCTTAAGAACCAATGCATGTGCCACCCCAATAAAGAAGAGTGGAAGAGAGTTGCCCGAGGTTTCCTCTCCACATGGCAGTTTCCCAACTGTATTAGAGCTGTCGATGGGAAGCATATTGCTATTCGTTGTCCTCCGGGAGGGGGCAGCGAATATTTCAACTACAAAGGATACCACAGTATCATGTTGATGGCATCTTGTGACGCAGAATATAAGTTTACCTGGATTGATATTGGTGGCTATGGTAGGAAGGAAATAATTTGTTTTATTTATTTTAGATCTCTGTGATCTTGGTATAAAGGGCTAGCCTCAGGACCTGTTGTTTGTGGGTTCAAACCCAGTCGGTGTTGACGGATTTTTCTTGAGTGATAAAAATCCGTAACATACCTTCTTTTGGAGGGGAAGTAAAGCCGTCGGTCTCATGGCAATTGTGGCATATAAAAGAACCCCGGGAGGTATGTGAAAATATGCTACCTCTCCCATCAAAAATTGTTAGGCCTTTCACTCTCGCTCATATAAATTCTCATGTGCTGGTATAATCAATCGATTGAGAAAGTTAACTTTAAATACCTCCAATAAATAAAAATATTATGAATAATTATTATATTACAATAATTTAACCAACGATTTAAATATTGTTTACTACTATCTTTAACTCAAGGGATTAGGCCGGTGTTCATCCCAAAGGTAGTTTAAAAAAATGCAGCATTAATCCCCCTGACGAATGATAAGAAACACTAATTTAAAAAAAAATCTAAGCTTTGTTAAAATTTGAACTCGCGTCCAACCTACCAAGTCATGGTCAGGTACACTGACAATGAAATAATAAAGTGTTTTTTTTTGTTTTGTTTTTGTAAAATCAATTGTCATTAGTTTTGAAAATTTTTGATAAGTTTGAAAATATTGTCAAAAATGCTTTGTGATGTATATCTTGTTGACTTGTGTAACTTAACCTATATTTATTTTAATTGGTGTTATGTTGTTCTACAGGTTCAGAGAGTGACGGTGGTGTTTTTCCAAAGTCAGAATTTGGGCAGGCTCTGTTGGAGAATAGATTAGACCTGCCAGGTTCTGACTTGTTAATGCCATTCTGGTTTGTGGCAGATGCCTCTTTCCCTCTTGGGGTTAATATTATGCGGCCATACCCTGGAAGATATTTAGATGAAACCAAAAGTATTTTTAATTATCGTCTTTCAAGAGCAAGGCGAGTAATTGAAAATGCTTTTGGGATACTAGTGACACGGTGGCAAATTGTTCAGGGCAGAATTCAAGCTTTCCCCAAGACTGTTGAACTGATGGTTGCTGCAACAGCAAGTTTGCACAATTTCATAATGTCAACATAGCCCAATAGCGAGCATCTATATTGCCCTGAAAACTTTATTGACCGTGAAGCTAATGGCCAAGTAAATCCATCTGAATGGAGGCAGCATGCAGGAAATGCTGCTCACATACCCTTAAGGAAAGTGGGCTCAAATAATACAACTAGAGCAAACATTAACAGAAGAAATAATTTGGCAGAATACTTTATGTTTGAGGAGGGTTAATTAATTGGAATGGCAGTACCGTTCTGTTTCTCGAGGATGGGAAACTCTCTGTGAGTTACTTGGAAAAGGTTTTAGTTAGGAATGAGATCCTTGAATCCTTGAGGATATTTTGAGTATTTCATAATTTTTCAAATATTTGAATTCATGGTTCAGAAGTAAAATGAAAATTGGTTAATGGTGGATTCGATACAACTTTAGTCTTAGTGCTTTTAACAATTCCAGGGAAAACATATATTCAACGTTGTGTTCATGATAGGTCTTACCTTTGATTGTTGGAGATAACAAGCAGCTCATAATTAAAATAATTTATGAAAAGCTCCTAGATATTACATAACTATTTATTAAATTTATATTAAAGATATTACAAATAAAACTTGAACATAAAAAATCTAGTAAACATGACAGAGCTATAAATCAATAACAACAAAAAAATGGGATCATTATATTATTATTAAAAAATCCAGTAAACACATGACATTGAAGCAATAGATTAAAAACACAAAAGCAACAATTAAATAATTTTCAAGATCGAGATTTTGAGGATCTAAAAAAAAATGCTTAAAAAACCTAAACCTTAAAAAAAACCTACTAAAAACGAGTTTAAATATATTGAAACCACAAAAAAAAAAAGTTTTCGAAAACTCACAATGAATGCTCAATAATAAATCTAACTCACATGTGAAAAGTGTAGACTAAAATATATGTAATGGAAAAACTTTCAACTAAACTTGCATTCTGATAAAAATTAATCTTGATTTACAAATTCCTAGGCCTACTTATGAAGCAATGCTACTCCTCCCTCACCTTTCCAGCACAGTGTTGGGGACTTAGTAGTAAGGTGGATTTTACAACCAGCAACAAAAGAGAGTACAAATTAATTTGAAGCTTGAATTATTCTTAGAAATGAGCTTTGTTTGTGATGTAAAAAAAACAGTATCAAAATCCAGGCCCTGGTCATAATGATTCAAATACCAAATTATCAATTTTAATCTAAGTACGATTGAATAACTTTAATAATTTTCAACCGTGCTTCAAGTTGCTTGTGGTTTGGTATTTGGAGCATAGATACTTACAGATTTCTAAAAAAGCTGTTATATGCCCATATCATTTTTAGTTTCGTCTTCCGGCTTGGGCCTACACTCTTCAAAGAGGCCCCTAAACTGTATTAATTATTTTAAAACCTCTTCTTCAAATTGTGACTCCTTCCGTTGTTTTTTTACAGAAAGAGTCAGGGGAAGGGTTCACCCTTTTCTTATTTAGTTTCATGCCAGGCGAAATGTCCTGTACTGCACTACTTGGGCCAGCAACCTCTAGCTCAAACTCATCTCTAGGAAGCTCTTCCTGTACAGAATTGCTATGCAAAGCAACAAGCGAGCCATTAGGCCTCTTTCAGACGAGGCGGCTAGTTGATTCAACTAGTTGAATGGACGGGTGTCAAGGAGTGTAGCCAGGTAGCAAATGATTGGGAACCGCCCAAACCCCTTCACACGCAGTCAACTCGTCCGCCCAGGCGGGTGGCCAGCAGGCACAAGTGCCGCTTACGTTCTCATCCCCACTCGTTGACTCAACACAAAAGACACTACTTGGCATTCGTCCTTCACACTAGTCGCCTAGTTGAGTCAACTGAGTTCACTATGGAAAGCGTTGCAATTGCAAGTTTCAATGTGGAACATTTCATTGAAGAAATTCGTATTAGTCCCGTGATATGGGACATGAGGTGTGAGGAGTATAGCGATAAAATTAAAAGGAGTTAAGCTTGGAGAGAAGTGGCACGCAAATGTTATTCAGATTTAAACAGCATGGAACCTTCCAAACAAGGTGCAATCGCTAAGAACATTTCATTCAAATTATTCGCAAATGTCAACATCGCCTCACGCCTACAATTTGAGTAGTTTTCATATGAGGGTGGTTTATGCATTAAACAAAAAAGGTACAAACTGAAGGCGAGGCAAAGGCTGGAGTCCTAGGCCCACTGCTTAACAGGCGTAGCGCCCTTTTTACCCCAATATTACTAGTATTATGTAATCTCTGTTTCTTTGTTCCAGAACTTCGCGAAACGCGACAACCCGTTTTTAAATTTTTGAGAACCACACGGTGTGACCAATTGGTCGGTACGTGTTGGAACTTGCTCTCGTGCTCCCCTTCTGGAAGCATCGGAGCATGCCTTTTGTCTGTGTGTGTTTTATAATATATTTACTGTCAATATTAATCAAATCGTATCCGCTCAAGTTCTTTCTACTGGGTTAACTTGCACCCCACCCCTTTTTTCCTGTTATGTAGGGTGCACTATACTTATTAAAAATAAACGGTACGGACGACGGTGCACCGCACAGTCTTTCTCCCTCTCTCATATTAAAATGGACTGATTTACTAAAAACTTGTAATAGTTGAGAAACGAAATAATAGATTCCCCATATTTTTTCAGAAACACTCCACCAAAGTTCATAAAGAAAATAATATACACTGCTAGCTATTTAATTCCTTACTCCATGGCATTAGGTTATTCGGAACACTTGCAGAAATGTAATTAAAGGGGAACATCTTTGTCCACCAAAGAGCATAACAATCAATTTCATATTTAAAAGATCTCCAAATTTATGTTTTTATATTTGTTTATATCTCAGAAACTATTGGTTTTTTTAAAAAAAATATGTTTCGAATAAAATATTTGTTATATTCAACAGTAAAAAAAAATACAGTTATAAGTTTTCTCGTATCTCAAATAGTAGTGGAGAAATGATCAAAATTGGAAATTAACGCTTATGTAAAATAACATTAAAATCACTTTCATAGGGAATGGAAAATTGCCATTTTGTTTGTAAATTAAACAATACGTAAATCAAAAACATTAAACAAAACATTTGGGTCTTCACTAAATATTAAAATAAAATAAACATATGTTTGTAATACTTTTCAAACCAATTTGGAGTTTTAACTTTTATTTATTTATATTTTATCTCTGGAAAAAAAATATTTCAATAAATGTATTTTGTGTAAGTGAACTTATCTAAAACTAAGCAAACTAATATAAACATCCTAGGCCAAACCTAAATACACTTTAATTGACTTCAACCAATTAGAATAAAACTCTGGTAGTCCGAGATTCCGGATAATCTGATCAGGGGGCCATTTATTAGCATTCATTTACCCCTTTCTTGAGTTAGCCACACAAAAAAAGTGCCCCATCAAACTTGGCAAACAATTACTATTTCAATGTCCAACGACTATTCAGAGATTCAATCAATGTTGAGGAACCAAAAAATTACATTTTAGAATTAATTTCATTTCTGTCACTGTGGCTTTTCCAACTACAAACTTCTTAGCTAGTTTAGTCGCAATTTTACAATTACTGAGATATTTTAAAAATTCCAGTTTTTTCCCCCATAGACGTGTCCACAGAAGGGCCCAGGCAGGCCCCCCTTTTGTTCCTTCAAATCTGTACCTCAGAACCATTGTATCTTAAGTCCAAAATATTGA
>JBCFYV010002833.1:30000-33834 GCA_039000515.1 Timema cristinae | reverse complement strand
GCACTTTATCTAAAGTAGCAAAACTAAAAAGTCAAGTGGTTACAATAAAGTTTATTATATTGTTCAGATATTTGTTAATTTTATGAATACGGCAAGTTGCCACGATTAAATAGAATTATTGAATTTTATGACATATACAACATCAAAAGAAGTCCGAGAATTGATCAAATAATAAATATTACGCCCCTGCCAGAAATCGAAACTGAAACCGTTTTCACCATAGACGATCCCGCTAGTGACTGAGCTAACGTGTCAGCCTATGGTACTATCATCATAATTATTATCACTATTATTATTAACTGAATTTTCTTACGTTCTCTCCCATAGCTGTCAAACTGTTAATTGAGTGGCCTCTGAAAATATACTTGATAAGAAATATTTTTTTTATCGCCTTAAAAATGGTGTGAATGCATGATTCTACGTTTAAGCTTGCAATTTTTCCAGCATTTTATATGGCTTAAATTTTGGAAACAATTGTTTTTGAATCTTTATAATATCTCTGTTAATCCCCCATATAAGGTATCATCAGGTCAAGTCTCAGATTGTAGTTCCTATATAAGTAGTCTATAATGATTTGACAATTAGTGAGATATCCTGTTTTTGGCACCTAAACCATATAGGAAGGTATAGTGTTAATTATTTTTCTATTTCAAATTCACTTAGAGAGTAATTTTAGGCCCAAGTATGATATTAAAGTGGTAATTGAATTGATGTTTACATTTGCAAGTGTGGAGCACTTTGAATTTAGTTCAAATGAAAAACTACTATTTACTATTGTAACGACAGTCATTCTACCAATATTTTTTTTGCCTCTTCTGCCCTTTTCGTTTTTGTTTTGGTTTTGTTTCAAGGTTTCCTCTTCTTGTGGTTGTATCAAATCTTGTTCTGTGATGCTTTGACCAGCTGATACATTTAGTTTCTTTTGTCTACTACTTCGGGGTTTCACAACTTAACACCTTTTTTTTTCTAGTGAGACAAAAAAGATTCTCCAACAAGTTCTAGTTCAACTGCTGTGTTTTTGGATGGAAGGCGTTTTAATATCTCCTCTTTCTTAAGTAGGTAAATCCCTGATTTTCTGAATCCAGATATTATGTTGGAAGAAGTGTGTTCTTCCAGTGAATCCAAAGTCTTCTTTAAAAGTCTAGGAAATAAATCTTTTGGCAAAGTCGCAACGTGTTTACCACTATTAGTTTCTTTCCATCGCTCCATTGTTTGATTCAATTTAATTTTCAATGGGAGAAAATACGCCACGTCTAAGGGCTGTGTTATGTGGCTTGAATTAGGGGGCAAACAAACAAAACTTATGTTATTCTCCTGACATAGTCTTAGGACATTAATGCTTAAGTGGGAGCTCAGATTGTCTCCGATTACCACCTTTTCCCCATCTCTTTTCTGTAGTTCTGGAAGAAGGTGCGATGTGAACCACTCTTCAAATGTTGGTAGGTCAATCCAACCATGCCGGGTCCTGTTATATCTGGCTCCTTCAGGCCCGCCCTCGGTCCATGTGTTCCATAAGTGTTCTGCCTTATAAATTACATAAGGTGGTAGTGCCTCTCCAGCAGCATTAGCACAGAACATAACTGTTGTGCTGGAATTGGTCGAGTTCATCACCCACTCCGGATACTTACAGCCTCTGCGACAAATTATTTTTTTTTCCGTCCAGCATCATCTGTAATATTTGTTTCATCATAGTTGTTTGTATATATTGTTGGATAGTACATCCGTAAAAACTTCTTCAAGATTACTAACAAAATCAGTTATTGTCTCCTCAGTCACTGCGGCCCGGACCCTTTTGATATTGGAAGCAAACCTCTTTGTTAGTAGAGGACGTCTTGCTAAGAATGACTTTGCCCAGTCACGTCCTGGCAAATTATTTTGAAACTGTTTAACTATTTTTCCTTGCCTACTGAGATAAGCTTTAGCAATGAAATGTAAATCAAGCTCATTTATTGTAAAACCAAATTCACTAAGTTTATCGACGTAGCTTGTAAAAGCACGTTCTTCTTCATCACTAAAAACATTAGGATGTCCAGGAGAGGAGGTATGCCGATTTTTTAACTTATTTTTTATGGTGCTTCGGCTGATCTGAAAACAGGCCTCAGCCTGTTGTTGGCTCATTTCGCCTGATCTTATAGCTTCTAAGCAATCATTAAGTTTAGCTTCCGTGTAATCATGTTACTTCCTGCTCCCAGGTTGCCTCTTGTATGTTGAGGGCATATTTTATGATCTGGAATAAAAATATAGTGTCAGTACCTCATATAATATCTACCACCATGTTAAAATGGCGTTAATGCAACTTTTTAGAGAATTTAGTAAATTTTTGTTTCAGTTTACTACTTTAAGGGCTACTTTGGCCCACTTTTTTTTATGGGACAAAGTTACCCGATTTTTAGGAGGTACGAGCACACTTTATTTAATCTACAATTACAACCAAACATTAAAGTTTACCTTAACCCTGATACATATTATACATTAGGATGATATTGGCATTGAAATGGCGTACTTACGTAAACTAAAACATGTAACGGGAGTCTTGCACGACCGGTGGTGAAAGTTATAACTATTTTGATTATGCCTTTGCTTGACTAGTGCTGCGACCTAACGGAAACGCCATTTACTTAGTGAATCTGATGCTATCAGCTTGTAGTAGTGAGGTTTAAATATGTTTTTGTTTTGGGGCAAAGTAGCACCCCAGGGCCAAAACATATATATATATATACCTTAAAAGTGTGTTACTTTGTGTATATATAGGCCCCCTATATACATATATACATGCATATTTATATGTATATATATATATATGTATATATACATATATACATATATATAATTACAACTTATAAAGGCGTATAAAACATATTTATCTTTATAATACGCTTTATATCCATATTGCAAAATCATTAGTTGCCGGTTCTTAATAGAATAAACGTACTTCTGTGTTGGCAGCCGGGGTTCAATCCTCGGTCCAGGCACAGATTTATCTGATTATCAAACTCTTCCTTCACCTCTGACAAGACATCTTGTGAATGTGAGGAATGCCAGGCCTCCACCGTGGTTCGGATTCCACGTTAAACTGTATGTCCTCCATTTCATCTCCCAATCACCCTACCATTACACATTAGCGTAAGTGCGTATAACCCGAACGGGTAGTAAGACGCGGTGCTAATAATAATAATAGAATAAATAATATACATTTTGAAATGATAATTTAAGCCCTAATATTGTTTCTATTACAGAGAAGACATGTGTGATATGGAGTACATGTCCGGTGTGGTAGAGCTCCCTCCTTACTCAAATGATAACATTATTAGACATAAGTATTCTGATGTTGAATATGCCGATTTAGAATTCCAAAGCTCTGAAGAAGATGATAGTTGTGAGATTAATTAATATAAAATGAAGAATTTTGAGTTGTATAGGAAAGTGACGATGACATACCTAGATTATTGAGGATAACGATACCTCCGTCAAAAATAATATAACAGGAAACATAGATAGATGTTTAATATTTTCTTAACCAAATTCAAATAATCTCACAATTTGTATTATGGGTAGGTACCAAATGTGAAAAAAATATGTCCACGAAGTTGCCGCTACCCCCCCCCCCCCCCCAGTAAGGGGAAATGCGGTATTCTGTGACTCATTTGCATAATCGGATGGTGGGAGGGGGGATGGGGGATGAGAAGGGTTGGAGCACTCGATGGTGGTGGAGAGATGTGAGGTAGGGGGTGAGGGGGTGTGGAGCGCCTGGTTTTTTTCTTATACCTTACGTAAACATGGTGCGGCTTTCTGTGACTCATTTACATAATGGGAAGGAGGGGTGGGTAGATAGGG
>JBCFYV010002833.1:0-25000 GCA_039000515.1 Timema cristinae | reverse complement strand
CAGTCACGTGACTTAGGTACGGGATTTACCCAGTTTAGACTTTACCTGGAACCGTTAGGTCTCTCATTGAAACTTATTGAGCAGGCGTACACCCGCCGTATAAAAACCTATTCTATCACTAATGAATTGCCTTACAAGGACCCCGTTCAGTTTCTCGTCGCGTGCGGAGGTATATACGTAAATACGGTAGAAGAAACAATTGCAAATGACTCGATAAAGGTAAATTGCAGTCTCATTTGCGAGTTTAGACATCCTACCGAGGGTAGAATTGAGAAAGGGTATTTCAACTCTACTCTATGCGGTATATTTAGCACTACAAACTTGGAAGAGATATATGAGAATAATGTAGTTTTTCCCCTCCTTGCTCAAATTAAGGTTTTGTTTCTAGAGCTCGGGTTGGATGTATGACGGTACATTGGAGATGAGAATAAATCTCTCTAAAAACACGATTTTCACGATCGGGGCTCGGGTTCAAATCCCTGAAATTATAGCCAGGCGTGAAGCGTTGATAAATGTGCAATGTGAAGAAGGTCATTGCTTCCCTGTATCTGTTTTATCAGGTATTTTTGAACCGACAGGGAGAGCTCAACGTTTATCCTCTTACCCTAATTTTCGAGACGTGTTGAATCTAGACGGGATCCCTCTCCCTTTCCAAATGAGATATATCGAGCGCTTTGAAAAGCTTAACGATATTTCTGTAAATGTGTACACTGCAAAGCATGATGGGAGTGACTCTTATATTGACTCAGCTGACACCTCTAAAAAACTAGTAATTGTTCCCGTACACGTCAGTGCTAAAGAGCGTGCTAGACATGTACATTTATTCATGATAAGAGTGCACGGGACAGAAACTTATCATTTCAGCTGGATTAAAAATCTGTCGCGGTTAATAAACCCTCAACTATCATCAACGTCTAACAGAGGACGTAGATACTTTTGTGATAGATGCCTGTCCGCTTTTTTGACTGAAAACAAACTCACAAAACATAAAGAGGCGTGCATAAAATTCGACGCGGTAAGGAGTACATTCCCTCAAGGGGAGGATAAATTCCTCACGTTCACTCAGTATAAGCAGCAGGAGAAAACAGGATTTATCGTATATGCGGACCTGGAGAGCTTACTTATGCCTATAGAGACGAGTAATCCCGACCCAAAATTTTCATATACCGAGAATGTTCAGCGTCATGTAGCTTATTCTGTAGGAATGTACGTTAAATGTAATTTAGACGATAGTCTCTCAGAGTACCGTCACTTCACGGGAAAAGATTGTACTGACCAATTTGTTGAGGCGCTCGTAGTACAGCGAAGCGTGTACTAGAGTACTATAGTACCGTCGTACCAATGAAACCGTTAAATCCTGATCAAAGAGACGCTCATAATACAGCCTCTCATTGTCATATATGCGAGAAGCCCTACAAGAATGATGATATTCGGGTTATGGATCATTGTCACTTGACTGGACTTTATCGTGGGAGTAGTCACGCGGCGTGTAATATTAATTACAAGTACCCGAGTCACCTGAGCGTAGTAATCCATAACGCGCGTTGCTACGATAATTTTTTCCTTCTCGAATCACTCGTTGAACGTAGAGAAACTGATCCGTTCACGGGGGAGAGCGTTCTCGTCAATCCAGGAAAAGTCAGAGTTATTGGAGAGACAATGGGAAGATTAAAGTAATCATGAAATATATTCGGCACGGGTTTCGAGGGATTACAATTAAAATTATAGATAGTTTCAGTTTTCTATGTACTTCCCTAGAGAAATGCGTATCTTACCTCGAACGCGAGCAACTTAAAAATCACCGTAAGTGCCATCCCGAGGATGAACGCTTCAAATTAGTCACGCGAAAAGGAGTGTTCCCCTATGATTATATTGATTCATTCGAGCGGCTGGACGAGACTCAGTTACCGAGCAAAGATAAATTTTACAACGCGCTCACGGATAGCCATATCTCTCAGGAAGACTATGATCACGCCTGTGAGGTTTGGCGAGTATTCGAATGTAAGAATCTTTGGGACTATTTGAACCTATACCTGTACACGGACGTAACTTTACTGGCCGACGTCTTTGAGAACTTTCGTGATCTCTGCATGAAGACGTATAGGCTAGATCCCGGATGGTCCCTTATAGCTCCCAGTCTAGCGTACCAGGCTCTATTGAGAATAACCCGGGTACGGCTCGAATTAATCGATGATGTGGACACTCATCAATTCATTGAGGGAGCTATCCGCGGAGGGATATGTTTTGTGGCTAATCGTCACGCTGTAGCGAATAATCGCTATATGGACGCGTTTGATCCTTCCAAGCCGAGTCCTACATTGTCTATCTAGACGTGAATGGACTCTATTTATTTAGTATGCTGTCCTCACTTCCCTATGGAGAGTTCAGGTGGCTCGAAGATGAAGAAATTGCTCGATTGGACGTGCTAAAAGTAGAGGACGATGCGGATACGGGCTATATCTTGCAGGTTGATCTTGAATATCCGCGAGATGTGCACGACGCTCATTCTGACTTGCCGTTCTGTCCTGAGAAAGGGATTCCACCTGTAGGGAAACATGAGAAACTGTTAACAACTTTAGCTGATAAGACCGGGTACGTCATTCACTACCGTCATCTAAAGCTATGTTTAGCGAACGGGTTGAAACTGACGAGAGTTCACCGTGTTCTCAGTTTCAAGCAAGCGCCGTGGATGGCTCCGTATATCAGGTTGAACGCGGAAATGAGGAGTAAAGCGAGCAATCAATTTGAAAATATGTTTTTCAAACTGATGAACAATGCCGCATTCGGCCGCCTCATATCTAACAAGAGGGCTTACCGTACGATAAAGATAGCTACCAAGTGGGATGGGAAATTTGGAGCGGGTAACCTCATAGCCAGCCCTAACTTTAAAAACCGCTCGATAGTGTCAGAAAACCTAGTCATCATCGAGATGGAGCCGCAAGAGATTTACTTTGATATGCCTATCTATGCGGGATTCGCCATTTTGGAAATCTCGAAGGTAGTCATGTACGGTCTGCATTACCAGGTTATGATCCCTGCCTTCCCCAAAGGTACGTTAAAACTTCAATACACTGATACAGACTCTCTTCTCTACTACATGACTGTTGAGGACGCATACCAGAGACTCGCCCTGTTAGCTAATGACTACCTGGACACCTCCACCTACGGACAAGACAATGTTTACAGGATGCCCGTAGTAAATAAAGAGGTGCTCGGTAAACTAAAAGACGAGACTCGAGGTCGGATCATCACTGAGTTCATTGATTTACGTCCTAAACTCTATTCATACGCGGTACAAGGAGAGGGAGAGACGCTCAAGGCTAAAGGGGTGAAGAGTAGCGCGTTAAAACGCTTTCATTAGAGGATTATCGTAATTGTTTGACAGATGAGACGATAGTCATGAGAGAGGCTCGTTCAATAAGAGCTGTAGGATTCAAACTTTACACACAAAAATTCAATAGGGTCGCTCTATGCTCTATCGACGACAAAAGATATAGAGTACCAGGAACTGTCAATACTCTTCCATGGTCCCATTACTCAATCAGACCGTCAACTCTATAGTGAACAGTGCGTCTATGTGAAAAAAAATATCATGTTCTCTACAGTGTAAGTGATTAGAACTAAACCTAAAAAAATTCATGTTCAGTATCTCTATAGTGTATAAATATTCATGTTTTTATACTGTAAGTGATTAAAACAAAAAAATATTCACGTCATGTACTCTATTGTGTTAATGTATAAAAAAAATTCATGTTCTATACTCTAAGTGATTAAAACTAAAAAAAAATATTCACGTCCTGTACTCTATAGTGTTAATGTATAAATATTCATGTTCTGTAGTGTAAGTGATTAAAACTAAAAAAAATATTCTCGTGCTGTACTCTATAGTGTAAGAGATTAGTGTTAATGTATAAACAAAACAACAATTTCAAGAACTATAACTTGTGGAAAAAAACCAACTAATTTAGTATGTATCTATGTGTTTTAAATCTTTATATTCATTAAATAAAAAACAATTTCAAGAACTATAACTTGTATCTATGTGTTTTAAATCTTTATATTCATTAAATAAAAACAACAATTTCAAGAACTATAACTTGTGAAAAAAAACGACTAATTTAGTATGTATCTATGTGTTTTAAATCTTTATATTCATTAAATAGAATTAATTATGGATGGTGTTTTTTCTTTATTTCTTTCCTTCCCTTCATCCGCCTCCTCTTCCCCTCATTGATTAAATAATACAATGAAAGTTATAATCAATAATTCTTTATTTATAAAAAAAATCTATTACAAGATTCATACGTTTAAAGCTAATTATATTAAACATTTATTTCTAATTTTCATTAAAAGTTAATTACGTTAAACATTTACTTTTTTTTAAAAGTTAATTAACATTAATCATTTTTTTTCAATCATTAAAAGTTAAAATCATTAGAACCCTATTACAAGATTCATACATTAAACATTTATTCTTTCCTTTTTTCCAATCATCATTAATTCTTTTAAAAGATTCATAATTATGGATGGTGTTTTTTTCATTATTTCTTTCCTTCCTTCATCCGCCTCCTCTTCCCTCATTGATTAAATAATACAATGAAAGTTATAATCAATAATTCTTTTTTTTTTAAAAATCTATTACAAGATTCATACGTTTAATGCTAATTATATTAAACATTTATTTCTAATTTTCATTAAAAGTTAATTACATTAAACATTATTTTTTAAAATGTTAATTACATAAAACATTTATTTTCAATCATTAAAAGTTAAAATCATTAGAACTTAAACATTTATTTTTTTCAATCAATCATTAATAGTTAATTAAACATTTTTTTTTTCCAATCATTAAAAGTTAAAATCATTAGAACCCTATTACAAGATTCATACGTTTAAAATTTAATTACATTAAACATTTTTTTTTCTAATCCTCGTTAATTCTTTTACAAGATTCATACATTTAAAGTTAATTAATTAAACATTTATTTTTCAATCATCATTTAGAACTCTATTACAAGATTCATACTTTAAAAGTTAATTACATTAAACATTTTTTCCCCTCGATCATTAAAAATTTTAATTACATTAATTCTTTTACAAGATTCATAATTATGGATGGTGTTTTTTTCATTATTTCTTTCCTTCCCTTCATCCGCCTCCTCTCCCCCTCATGATTAAATGATACAATGAAAGTTATAATCAATAATTCTTTATTTTTAAAATAAATCTATATTAAACATTTATTTCTAATTTTCATTAAAAGTTAATTACGTTAAACATTTTTTTTTAAAAGTTAATTACATAAACATAAATTTCAATCATTAAGTTAAAATCATTAGAACCTATTACAAGATTCATACATTAAACATTTATTTTTTCAATCATTAAAAGTTATAATCATTAAATGTTAATTACAAGATTCATACATTAAACATTTATTTTTTTCCAATCATTAAAGTTAAAATCATTAGAACACTATTACAAGATTCGTACGTTTAATCCAATCATCATTAATTCTTGTGATAATCGAGGACTTACGCTTCCTCCGACTCCTCTCGAGGCTTCTTCTTTGCAGGCTCCATCTTCTTTCCGAGCTTACGTTTAGAAGCGTCTGTAGTTTTCTTCTTCCGTCTGGTCATGTCAACCTCGTCTTGACCACAGACGCATGATAACTTATTGAAATCTATGTACTCTTTATACTCGTTTATCAGGCTATCATATGAAGCAATGCTGGAATAACCGAACTCGTATCGTTCCGCATCGCACTCTTGGTTAGATCGCAAAAGTTTTGGCCGATCAGACTTAAAATTCTTAAACCATTCGCAGAGCACTCAGACATTTTAGCAGGGTTTGTCTAGTCTGTTCTTGACACTATCGTCACCGTTAACACTCTGTAGCCGAGACATCCTCTCAGTTCCTTTAATAGTCGAGAACAATTAGGTCTTCCCTCTTTATGATGTCATCTTGCTTACATCACTGCTTGAAGGGTTATAGCGGACCACTCTATCGTGAATGATAGACAAAACGCCTTGGTATTTACAGGGATATTTTCCTCCGTCTCGAACGTTATACGACACGTCACCATACCGTCCTTGAGAGTATCTTCCTGTCGGCTGGCATCGAACACAACGATGGGTGCGTGAGACTTGAAATGGGAAGGATCAAGTAAAGGTAAAGAGGCGCTCGTTCCGTAGTACGAAGTCTGAAAATTGGCGTAGTCTTCGTATAATTTGAGAAGGAATCTTGTCTAAAGTTCAAGTTCATATCCTCATAAGGGTACATGTTAGAATTTAGATAGAGTTTAGCATTACGTAAATTACAATGATCAAAAATACTTCTATCTGCTACCGTCGTATTGTTCCGTCCGTCTGAAGCGCGAAAACAACGTAACGAGGTTTCTCCAGCAAAGTTGACGTTTTCACAGTCCAATCATGCTGATTAGAGGTGGGTACGTTAGGGTACTCGTACAATTCCCAAGTACGGAAAGGTAGCCGATGATCCTCCCGCTCTTGATGAAATTAAGCAGGTTGAGACGATTGATATCATCAGTCTTTATATGCGGTACAAGCCAAGATATTTTACTTAACTCAATCCTAGAGGGTGTCTCTGCAGCAGGAGTTGGGGCTCTTTGTAAAGCGTTGTTGTGTGTGGAACGAACTAGCACCAGCTCTTGTTTCGCGTTGATCAGTATTCGGGAATAGTCTTCAACGAATCCTAGTATGAGACGTAAAGGGATGCATACGTCAAAGATGCCCGTTTCAGCATGTACGTGAACTCCTTCAAACCTCCAACCCGCGTTTGAAAGATGAGTCTGCCAACCATTCCTTATAGATAGATAGTTTTTAAGTTGAGTCGAAATGCCCACATCTCTCGATTGATCAATCTCTACACCGTTGATCTCATAGGCGATTCTTGAGAATAGATGCAGTATTCCGTTATTAACAATTCTCGAAGTGCTTCCAGGTTCTCCCGTATTCAAAAGTAGTCGCCCTTTGATATGTAGCAGAGAGCGATGAGGTAGGGTGCATAACCCTTCTTGTTGGATAGATATCCTAAGCTCGTTCCCGTTAGCTAACGGACCGGGAAATACGAGGCGTAGGAATGATACTGGAAACTGGCCAAGGCTGTATCAAAAGCGACAGACTCCCCAATGTTCAGAATATCCACGACGTCATCCATTATTTTCGTAACGAGTAACCTAGACGTCTTAAATAGAGTTTATTGGCAGGTGTTAACGCTTTCACTGTCCTTCTCTCAATGTTTGAGGAAGACTTCGCCGTCTTGTTTATCTAGTACGAGTACCATCTCCAGCGAGTCGTTTCAGATGTAGACGTAGCGATATCGTCTCGTCTCTAAAGTTGACGATATCTCCTCGCTCGTCAACAAGTCGTACCGAGATAGACTCTATTACTCGCTTCGTTACCGGAAGGTAAATGATATTGTTAGGCGCTTCCACTATCTTATAGCCTGGCGGGACGGTCATGCTGAACTCGTGCATGGTATGACTCGGTTCTCCGTTGACGTAAGTCCCGCTAGCGATACTAATTCTACATGGATCACATTCACGTGAAGAATATTCACAGTATTGGTAGATATGTGCGTCTTCCCTGCAGGAAGTATGACTGAGTCGAACCCTAGCAAGGATGCAAACGTACCAGGTTGGGTAAAGTCAATAGGTTTATTGCAAGTGATATAGCTCTTTAAAGTGCTATGGTCACCGATAATCGAGAGCTTTACGTTACTCGGGACTTCCCTTCGCAAGAATCGATCCAACGCCTCAAGTTCATAGGTGCCTGGAGGGACTGTATAATCTTTACCGTCGCAAAAAAATTTATTATTACGTTCGTCAATGTTCGGTATGGAATTGAACGTGGCCAGATTGATCAGTCCGATGAACTATTCCCTCTTCACGATTCTCTTCTCCGAGCAGGATATGCGGGAAGTAGTTTCTCTGTCAGATTCGAACTCTGACCTGTCAGTGTAAGTGTCATAGACATATTTACTAAGTTCGAACGTCAACGTGAGTATTTAAGGAAAGCTCAACAAAGATGTCCGCATAAAACGGTCCCGTACTCTTGATACCGAGTATGATTATAGGTGATGGGTATTCCTCTGAGATATTGAACAAGTTCGAGCGGTGGCCTTAGATCACCGAAACTATCGAAGTAAACCGCCCGTTCACCGTTTTTCTTATACGCCACCCAATGCGTACCCTTACCACTATCATCGTCAAGATTGATGATGGCGTTCTCTATCTTCCAAGGAGACCGTTAGGTAAAGCATCTCTCGCAAATACTCCTCTAAAGAAGGGGATTTTTAACTCGGCGGCGTACTTGCGCAGATCCGTTTCAGTAAGGGCACGTTTAGGTAGTCATTTTAATTTCGGGTAAGGTCGTAGATACATACCTTTCCCCATGGCGATAGCTTCGAGCGTACGATTATGTCTCTGAGCCTCGTTCAATGTTTCGTATTCGCCTTAGCACTTTGTACGGCCTTGGTGATTCCTGCGGCTCCTCCGGCGACGGCTCCAAGCGCTGCGATCAAAGGTAGTATAGGTAGAATTCCTCCCTTCTTCTTACGACGTCTAGTAGTAGTAGTAGTAGTAGGACGCCGCTGACGACGTTGAGTCTTCTTCTTCTTCTTTAGACCTGAACCCATCTTGACTTTAGCTTTCATCGCGTTGGTGATTACCCACGCAGCGGCTTTCTCGCTCAACTTCGAGTCTGGCGCGAGTAATCTTTTCCACGATTTCTCGATAAGTTCACGATCTGCAGTATGACGTCCTGCAAGATCTTTCACCTTGGAGTAGGCGATATCGTGTTCTTTACAGTGTCGATCTAACTCGTTTATTCCAGGATCGCCCCGTTTCAATCGTCTTTCCAACTTTGTTCCCGGTCCGCAGTACTGGTATCCGGGTATATGCGCTTCAAACGGTAGCTTATTGATTATCTTATCTAACAAACCTCCCCCTCTTCTTCGCCTCATGACACGTACTGATTAGCATTTATATAGGTGCGTCCATTATATAGATGAAGTAGTCGTCAACATGCGGTTCGAGAAACAGACAGACTCTTTAACTGTACACAACAACGATCATGATGAGGGAGGAGCTTTACCTCAGAGACACGT
The DNA here is from genome assembly GCA_039000515.1 of Timema cristinae. Lineage (NCBI taxonomy): Eukaryota > Metazoa > Arthropoda > Insecta > Phasmatodea > Timematidae > Timema > Timema cristinae. Next base: position 15,871 of record JBCFYV010002833.1, on the reverse strand, counting down.
TACGTTGTTACCTGATACTATCCGCTGCATCATCTGTGGACCATCGAATTGCGGTAAAACCAACGCTATGATCAGCCTGTTGGAGGAACCTAACGGGCTACGCTTCAAGAACGTGTAAGTTTACTCAAAATCGTTATATCAGCCTAAGTATCAACGTTTATCGAAGGTCCTCTCACTCGTTGAAGGGATGGGCTATTTCCCTTATTCCGACAACGCGGAAATTATCCCTCCGTCCGAGGCTGAACCCGACTCTGTATTCATATTTGACGACGTCGCTTGCGATAAACAGTTTAATATACAGGCTTATTTCAGTATGTGTAGACATAAGGCCATAGACTGTTTCTATCTCTGTCAGACGTACTCGCGCATCCCGAAACAGATGTTGAGAGATAACGCTAATCTTCTCATCCTATTCAGGATGGACGATACGAACCTGAGACATGTCTACGACGATCACGTGAACACGGATATGACTTTCCAAAAATTCAAGGAGGTGTGCTCGCTGTGTTGGAAAGAAAACAAGTATGATTTTCTCGTGTTGAGCAAAGATCATGAGATCGATAAAGGACGATATCGCTACGGGTTCGATACCTTTATCTTGCACGATTGAGGTGAATGCGCGTTCAGTACGCGATAAGACATCATGTCGTCCATATCTAAATTCGGTCATAGTCTCTACAAATATAGATCTCTCATCGAGTCAGAGGGAAATCTAACTCTAAACTCTCAAGGGTATTACGACGCTAGATCGAAAAGGATCGTCAACGTCGAGTCGCCCGTCACATCTAAGGATGTCTGTAACAAGTCTTACGTTGATAGGATGGATGCGAGACATAGTAACGAGCAGATAGTTGCTCTCAACACCGCCAAGGACCTCATCAAAGGACAGATGGAATCGTTGATCGAGGATTTGGAGAACAATCGAGTGAAATACATCAACTTTGAGAAGAGTACTCGTCAAGGGGTAGAGGAGGTGCGGAAACTGTCTCATCATCATGAGGATCGTCTCAACGAAAATAAAACAACGCTTGACGTTTTAGGTTCTAAGCTGCTAAGCCTAGAGGAAGCTTTCGAGATACATCGAACCATTTACAACGATTTTATAGCCGAGGTGTACTACGCATAAGGGGACCGGATAACAACAAGCTTTACGATGCAGACGGTATAGTTTTGCGAAACATAGGTATGCCCTCATTACCTTCAGACGCTGCGTCTAAAGCTTATGTAGACTCTACGGTTAATCGTAGTTTCATCTACATCTACTTGGATTCGAAACCTCTGAAGAAGGATGGGAGACATTTCGAATTGACTCTAACAGGTGAACGCGGTTATAAGTTCAAGAGGGCGGGCATCGTTTCAACGATGGTCATGAACTTTAAAGATATTATTTGCTTGTTCAATCTTAAAATTATCGACGACCCTCCTTTCGAGGTGTTCAAAGATGACTCTATATCTATCATGATAGAAACACGCTCGACGACGACGCCTCAGATTTTACACGTCGAATTAGGTTTTACTTACGTTTAGATATAATGAACCGTTTCTTCCTCGTAAGAGACATTCGCACCTTACATCATGTCGACGAAGGTCACGGAGGATATCATAAAAGCGAGTAAGATTATTAAACGAAAGTATAAGCAACTACGCGATGCTCGGCACGAGTCGGAGCACGTAGCGAATGAAACGTTCAAACCTATCACGGAACCTCTAAACAAGATGGTGAAGGCGCTCGCCGAACCCGAACCCGAAGCCCCACCCGAGAGATCGCAGAGCAACCATCTATTGGATACTTAGCTTTATTCGTCTCACGCGCATTCTGATAAGACATATGGGGTACGTCATGAAGGCAACTCTACCAAGCTCGGAGATACGCCTATCTTATTCGACGGGAAAGACGGAACAATACTTCTCAACAATAAGACGGTACCGTATACTCGAGGACTATTAGAATTACTCTTCAGAAGAGCACCCACGCATTATACTAAGGATGATCTGAAAGTATACATGTCTATGCTCGAAGAAACGAACGCGCATCGGCTGAGAAACGAACCGTACACTCGTATCAAGATGCGGGCGGGATCAAAGTATTCGCTAATCATCAAACCTATGTTTGAAGAGGAGCTCGAGGGCGAAGGTTTATACAAGATGGCGACAGGAAGAGGCGTCGATTATACCTATTGGGAGATCCTAACGAATTGGTTGATCATTACGACTCTTGCACGCATCTACCGAGGCCGGACATTCCGCTCACCATAACGAGATCGTTTCTATCATCGAGGAATTACGCGAGGCGGGAATCATCGTATAAAGACATTCAACTCTTCGATATTTTATCATAATCATGTCCAGTGTCAAGTGGGAGATTGCGCGCGAACTTCATCGTCCGGCAAGACGCCGATTCCCTCGAAGACATGTTAGTGTACAAGGCTTGAACGAGCTCCTTCAGGCCGATCTGGTAGAGATGATACCCTACTCTGGTTCAAATAAGGGATTCAAGTACCTTCTCACCGTCATCGACGTGTATTCCAAGAGGGCTTGGGCCGCACCCGTCAAGACTAAGACGGGTAAGAACGTCAGCGTCGCAATGGCTCTCCTCCTCGACAAGGTAGGTTTACCTCGTGTACGTCATCTCCAAACGGATAACGGGTCGGAGTTTTACAACGCAGAATTCAAAACACTCATGAGGAGAAAGAGGATCAATCATTATTCTACATACAGCAACGTCAAGGCTAGCGTCGTTGAACGATTTAATCGCACTCTCAAGAACATGATGTGGAGGAGGTTCAAGGCTAAAGGATCGTATCGATGGATCCATATGATCGATTCCTTACTGGACGAATACAACCGTACGGTGCACTCGACCATAAAGATGAGACCTATAGACGTCAAGGACGATAGACTTTTACATACAGTCTATAAACGTTTCAAGAGCTCAGATTACCACGCCGAACGTATTTAAAGTAGGCGATATAGTCCGTATCAGCAAGTATAAGGACGTATTAGAAAAGGGTTATACCGCAAACTGGTCGACTGAACTGTTTAAAATATGCAAGGTGGTCGAGACTAATCCCAGGACCTTCCTACTCGAAGATATGAAAGGTAACCCTATCACGGGGGTTTCTACGCTAAGGAACTTAGAAAGACTTCGTATCCCAACGTCTACCTCGTGGAGAAGATAGTCAGACGTTCCGGAAATAGAGTGTACGTTAAATGGTTAGGGTTCGACTCGACACACAATTCGTGGATCGATGCGAAGGATATAGAGGGAGGCGAGGGTATGTTCCCCCCTCCATCCCGAGCATATAAACGACCGGGAGGTAGGGAGACGCATCTCATTTGAAATGTTTAGACGGTTGGGTTATCGTCTGGAGGACGTGAGTGAAATTAAGATCTCAGACAACAGCTTGGAATACTACATCGCGAGAGCCGAGAAGGGTTACAGCGAGTGTTGCGACTCTTCGGTGCACTGGCTCGGATGCCATAATCCGGGGATGTACGAGGCGAGTCAGTCCGTCGAGAACTGTTCAACATCATGTCCCGTCTACAAGCTGAAGGAAGGGGACGAGCCGCAAATTCTCAGCGAAGGCGCTCCCCAGCTCGAGTAATCGATATCCCTGCTCGAGGAAGACGCTTTGTCCGTCGAGCCGGATCGGATCGAGCGGAGGAACTCGACCGTATCAAAAGCATCTCCGAACTCGAAAAGTATCGGACCTACAACGTTCGTCGCCTGGAAGGAGACGAGGAGATCAGCGAACCGGAGGACGAGCCAAACATCGTGACGCTGGACTATGTGGGCAAAGTGCATCTTCCAGGTAAAAACTTTGGCGCGAGATACAGAAGTCGGTTTAACGCGTCGCAGCGCGGACTGATCTATCTAGGCGACGGCAAATACGATCTTTTCAAGTGGTGAAAGAACCGGTCGTGCGCGTGTTGAATAGACTATATGTATGTATATGTTGAAAGACTAAGACTATGCATGAAAGTATCTTTGAGCGAGAGAGAGAATTTTGTACTGAATATATGTATCAATGTAATATTAAGAATATACTATGGGTTTTAAAAAACTGTACTATTTATTTAGGGGTGAATAATACTTGTCATATCCTTAATTCCCAATCTTTGCTAGGATTGACCATCAGGGTTTGAGAGAGAGAGAATATACTTGTCATATCCAGGTTCGAGGTCCATAAGCTACCCACCACAACATCTCAGAACCCTCCCAAACCACCCTCACTCATCTCAGTCATCCCCCAGCTCCCCACTTCACATCACGCCGATGCAAGAGAGAGAGAGAGGGAGAAAAAAAACTCGCTGGCTCGTCGGGAGAGAGAACACTCAACCCTGCCTCATCTGAGAACCTGACCCCCCACCTCTCTCTGTCACCCTTCTCAATTGATGAGAGAGAGAGAAGAAGAACCATGACTCATCACCTCTCTCTGTCATCCGCGTGCTAGACAAGCTGTGTCCTCGTAACTGCATCAGCACGCGCTCCAATCCTTCAATTATGCAAATGAGTCCCCGTATGCTGCACTAAAAAAATATATAAGTCTCCCTCTCAGGCAGCCAGGTGCTCCAACCCCCCAACCCCTTACCTCACATCCCCCCAGCATCCCAGGAGACACAACCCCTCACCCACCCTATCTACCCACCCCTCCTTCCCATTATGTAAATGAGTCACAGAAAGCCGCACCATGTTTACGTAAGGTATAAGAAAAAACCAGGCGCTCCACACCCCCTCACCCCCCTTCCTCACATCTCTCCACCACCATCGAGTGCTCCACCCCTTCTCATCCCCCCATCCCCCCTCCCACCATCCGATTATGCAAATGAGTCACAGAATACCGCATTTTCCCCTTACTCCCCCCCCCCCATTTAGAAATTCAAGTTCTTTTATTGCAATCATTTGTTCTTCGCTTGTTCCAGATTGATCCGCAAAAATTTTCGTTTGTTCCGTTTTGATATGCTCACAAATGATATGTTTATTTTGGACCTTCATGAAGCTGCCTCCCCATCCTTTCCCCTAAAATCATTAAATCAAATATTGTATGATTGGAATAATTTGTTCTTCGTTTGTTCCGGATGGTTCCTCCAAAAAATATATCACATTTTGTTTTGGCAGGACAACACATTATATATTTACACTAGGAGCGTGGATTGACGCCTTTTTGGCAACCATATTCTTCACATGAACACATACAACTTTTAAAAATCTATATTTTATCTTTGCAATTAATAATTAATTCTTGGTTCATTTTAGATTTCTTTTTTCGAAGATTTCCATTTATTCCTTTTTTAAAGCCTCGATATTTTTTCTAGTAGTAGCCCTCTCACATTTGTTTTAAAACATGAAAAGTTTTGTTTAAAGATTGTTGTAAGTTTGAGTTCCTTAACATGTTTATCTTTATTTTGTTCTGAATTTTTTTAAAAATGTGTTTACTTCATGTTGATAGTTTTAAAATTAATATATTCTTATCACTATGCTAAACTCCCTTTCCTCACTCAACTAGATAATATATAACAAAATTTGTATTTTTGATTTTATAACTATTAGTTTGCTCCAGATTATTGTGCATTATATTTTAGTTTGTTAGTTCTTAGATCTCCTACAAACGCTATATAAACCAGTGCCACTAGTGATGATGGCATTTTGTGTGTGCGACCTGTGTGGTCACACAGGGTGTCAAGTGAAGAATGTCCTACCCTCTGTGTCTAGAGTATGGAAAATCTTCACTTTGAATCGCTCACTTTGGAAAAAAAACAATAAAAAGACGAAGCAAGTCAGAAATACAAAAACTAGGGAGATCTTGGTCTACAACTTATTGCATGCCATAAAACTCATAGTAAAGAAAAGCATTTTTTTAGGCTTCACCTCCTCCTAAGTTCCAAAAATATTGATTTCGTCTACTTGAGCAGTTGTGAAATTACCGAAAGATACCCGAGATCTTACCTCCTTCTTCCACAACCCCCTCAAGAGAGCTCATAGCTAAGTTATCCTAAAGTATTGACATCGCATCCTCCTTTTGTTTGCTACTATCACTGTTAGGATATAGTAAGTAGTATATTTGACCACAAAGAGACATGGTTGGAAGGAAATGTCATTTATTCCAACTATTTCAACTTTTGACACTTAACGAAGAAGACTAAGAAACTCCTTGACAGTAAAATTTATTTTTTTCAAATCAATCAAAGTTTTCTTACAGGACCCAGAATAAATTTGCAAAAAAGTGATTAAAAATACTTACAGAATAGCCTGAAATTCCAAAAATTTACCACAAGTTTGCAAAAAAAAACCTAAGAATTTAAACAAAAAATCGAAATGAATACACTTGACTAATCAAAAACGTCCTTTACAAATGTAAACTAAAAATAGCAATGCAATAAAGTCTTTTAACAGCTAATCTCTTGCATTCTGATAATATTGATTGATATAATATGATCTACAAAAATTTAATTTTTAAAAACCCCATCCCAACACAACTTTTCACCACTTAATTTCATCGTCTCATCGGCAATGTGGATTTTACAAACATGACAAACAAATAGGATACAGAGTTAATTTTCAAAATTATCTTTATCATTTCAAAACGTTTGATTAAAAATAATGTTTTGAGCATCTATGTTCCCAAAACCCAATTTCAATTTTCCAAATACGGGGGTAGGGGTGGTTTACTGGGAAGTTGCCCAACCCTAACCGCCAAATTCTAAAAACCTATCCCAAATTTTTTAGTGCTGAATTTGTGGCCAAAGAATACCCTTTTCCCCCATAATTTGTGCCGCCATGGGTTTTTGTAAAAACTTAAAAAACTCTGGGTCCCTGCACTTTTACGTAGCATTCTTGAAATCTTTGCATTTTTTCTTTCCCCTTCAATACTTTTGCTGACTACACTTTTCTCTGTTTGGGTGAATTTTTTAAACCAGGGGTGGGAAAAACCTTTTTTTTTTTAAAAATGGAGTTTTTAATCGTTTGTCCCTTCACGGTTTCCTCATGATTTTAACACCCTTTTTAATGTTGTACAGTAAAATTTTTACAAACCCTTTTTCCCAAAAGGGGGTAATAGTGTTGTAAATTACAAAAGTTTTGGGGAAAAGGGTTTAAAATTAATATAAAAAAATTCTTGTTTTAAATTATTTTTTTATTTTAATTAATCAAAATTTAACCCTCTTTTGGGGTTTTCATAAGGTCACAAACGTTTTCTTTTAAATTTTTAAAAATTTAATTTACTTAAGGGTGAAAAAAGAAAAAAAAAAACAGAATTTATCGTAATTTGTTTTAATGGTTTTGATTAGAATTCATATTTTAGTACAATATATTACTAACAAATAGGCGTATCTAATTTTCCCGGAAATAATTTGGAGGGTAATTTGTACTGTACATACACATAAACATATATATATGTATATATATGTATATATATGTATGTATGTATATATATGTATATATGCATGTGTATATATATGTATATATGTATGTATATGTATGTATATTTATATGTATATATATGTATGCATATGTATGTATACATATGTATGTATATATATGTATATATGTATATATATATATATATATATATGTATATAATATATATATTATATATATATAACATTCATAAAGAGTATATCAAGAACAAAAACTAGGACCCACTATATTAAAATTATAATTCAAATATTAAAAATTATTTTTAGCAAACAAAAAACAAATATAGCCACACTTTAATTGTCTTATTATGATTTATGACCTCAAATAATAAATGTATGGGGCATTTGTATGTATATTATAAAAAGGTTTTAAAATCGATATCAAATTTGTTTATTTTACAAAAATATATACATTTAGGCTTAATTACAGTTTATTTACTCATTACATTTACTAATTTGTTTCAAAGTTTGTCAAAACATTAAATCTGTATAAGATATATCATATTGAATAATGTTCACATCGACTTTCTAACGTGTACATTTTATACAATTGGCTTAGTACAACTGAAAAAAATGACGTGAACATCCATCATCAAACCTCTATCACATACCACATACCATTCTAGAACAACAATTAATACATTAAAGTTATAAACATACTTTATGATAGCCACCAGTTGTCATTGATTGGAATGTATTGTAACCCTTAATCAGGGGCGGCTCGTTCCTAAGGTGTGGAGGCGCCGCCCCCCAACCTCACGAATCCCCAGTTCCTTTTTTAAGTTATTATTCGCACTCTCACGACCATTTTATCTTGCCATAATAGTTTAAAGAAAAATATGTTTTTTTGGTTTAAGTGATAACAGGTAATGTTGTTAAAATGGCATGCGGTCAGCGCCTGATATTGTCAAACCAAACCTTCCCACCCCTTCACCTCTTGTCTTCAAATGGCATGCAGTCAGGCGCGCGACGGTCAGCGCCATGCATTGTGAAACCAAACCTTCCCTCCCCTTAACCGTTGTCCTCCTCCTGCTATTAGCTAGCTATAGCATTGCTTATTCTTCTTTTGAAGGCGCACTCCATAAGGTTGAAAGCTTGTGAAATGTGTATAGCGTGAATCAAGCAATAGTTGTTGTCAGTCATCCTGCGTGCTCCTGCATCTTGAGGATATGTGTGGCGCGTGTGTTTATAATAATATTATGTACGGTTATTTTAGGATAATGTTTATTTGAGTTATGTTTTTAATATTTTTTGTAACTAGGCTTAATATGAATAGTTCAATTCAGGCGCTTAAGACAACGAATATTGCAAGATTAACTCTTGATCAAAAAAGAGAATTGAATTCATTAGGTAGGCCATGCCCCGAATTTGTATGGAAAAAAGTGAAAACATACTCCCTATTTATTTATGCACTTTTCCAAAAGCTGCCAGAGTTTTTTCCAAAACACACTACGCCCTTTTTGGGGGAAGTTTTTTTTTTATCTTTCCAGTTGTTTGTGATATTAATTTTTTAAATTTTAAATTTAAATGAAGTTTTATTTTAACAAAAAATTTCCGAAATTTGTTTTCTTCTTTTAATATATTTTTTAAAAAATTTTTTTATAAAATTTAAACGGGCCTGCGGCCCTTCAATTTTTTAAATTTGCCCGAGAAAGCCACTCCCCTTTTAATTTTAAATTGTCTAAAACAACTATTTTATTTTAAAAATTTTGGGGTTGGGGCCAAATTATAATTAAAAGAGTCCGGGGGTTTTAAAACGGATAACCCAAAAAATATTCGTTTTCTGATTTAAATTTTCCCATCAAAAGTATTTCAAACCCCCAAAAAAACGAATTTTTTAAATAAAAACTGGGGAAAAAACTTGGGGGAGTCCGGGAGTTATTTAAAATATTAAAATCCCTTTTAAAGGGGAAAAAAAAGCTGATAAAAACCAAAACAAAATGGGGAATAACCTAAACACTTTCCGGGAAAAATTTTAAAATTTTTTCCGTATTAATACCGCTGTTTACAAAAACAATCAATTTGGGGGGCTTTTTCATCAAAGAAAAATTTATTGTTTACAAGGAGTAAATTTAAAATAAAAATCGTTTATTAAACCGCCATTGTGGGCCCACCTTATCCCCCAACCAAAAATTTTTGTAAGTGACAGTCGCAGCTCTTTTTATTCAAGTGCCCAGCCTGCCCCGTTTAAGGGAAAGGCAAAATTCTCTCGCTTCCCCGACCCCCTGATATTTACCCAGGGATTTTCTTTTTATATAGAACCATTGGGTAAAGGTAAACCAAAAATATTTTTTTAAAAAAAATTTTCCTTTTGGTCCCCCAATTTCTTCCCCCCTCCCCTTACCTTTTTTGTTTCTTAAATAATTTTGTGAAGTTTTTTGTCGGGGCTTTGCCAAAATCATGTGGACTGTAATTTTTTTTTTTTAAAAGTTATTGTAAAAAGTTTTATAAACGTTTTATTCTGGTAATAACAATGGATTTAAAAAGAGATTTATTCGGGGTTGGGGAAAAAACGAAAAAAAGTGGGTTCAAAGTAGAACCCTGACAAAGAAGGAAGAAAATTGGCCTGTCAGAGTTTTCAAGAAAAACCCCTTTGGGATTGAAACCCACATAAAAACGGGGAAAACCCCTTTTAAAGTGTAAAAAAAAGGGGTTTTCAAAAGCAAAACGAAGGGAAATTTTAACCCCTGATGAGTTTTAATCTGTACCCTTGGGGGCTAATCACATTTGGCCCAAAGTCAGGGGAAAATTGACCTAGGAAAAAGATAAAGGAAAGGAAGCAAATTTTCATTGGGCTTCTACAAAATTTTGTTTCTGCTTTCTTGAAAGTTTTCCCAAAAAAATCCCCTTTTTGAAAAGTCCCCGTTTCATGCTTTTACACGGGATTCGAAAGGGTTAAGCTAAACTACAAACTACAGCCCTCTAAACGGGGGGAAGGCGAAGTCCCACGAGAAAAGAAGGGAAAACAAAAAAACACGCCCTCACGCTTGAATGTTTAAACCCGAAAAAGGGGAAATTTCACCAGCTTTAAAAAATTTACCCATGTACCCTGAGATCACGGGGGGAAAGGAGGCAGACGAGGTATGTTCATTCCTGATCACTTCAAATTACAACTTTATGGACCCAACAAATAAAAACATCTTGAGTTTTTTTTTGCGACTTATGCGGGGGCCCAAAATAAAAATGTCTCTGCATTCTATTTTTTTCCAACCCTTTTGGGGTGCACTAGGGAAAAAGGGCCACTGGTTGCTTTAAAGGTATTTTTCCCCCCAAAAGGGGGGATTGTATTTTAGAATGCAATAAAAAAACTTTAAGGTTTGATCGCCGGGGAGAAGAAGCAAACCCTCCCTTTGGCTGAAAACCATGACTTGAGAGGGGCGAGTTGATCCTGCCAGTTTGCCCCATTACGAAGATATGTTAGAATTTTTTTTAAAAACTTAAATTTTTTGAAAAGTTTTATTTTTTTAAGGGTTTTGTGTTATTTTGACAATAATTTATTACTTAAATTTAATCAAAAAATTTTTAAAGGGAAAAAAACCTTTTAAGGTATATCTAAAATTATTTTATTTATTAAATTTTTTTTTTTTAGGTTTTCTTAAAAATTTTCCTCCGAAAAGTACAAGGATTTTACTAAACATCTTAAAGATTTTGCTCCCCAGTGAAACTTTTTATTTAAGGGAAAAATTTTTTTAAAGATTAAATTGTAAGCAAAATTTTATTAAGAACTTAAATTTGGACATTATTTGAAAAATAAAAAAAAATGCAATTAAAAACAAGTTTCCCCTTCTCACTCCCTAATTACCCCTCCCTCCCCCCCAACCCCAAATTTTAAATATAACAAACGCCCTAAATTTTAAAAAAAAAGAAATTTTTCTTTTTATTTTTAAGTAGTGAAAGGAAAAAACATAGTATAAACTTTAAAAAACCCTGGACTTATCGGGTTTTTTTTTGCCCCTTATTTAGGTTTGCTGGTTTTTAAAAAAAGGGGGGGTCAAGGGTAGGAAAAAAGTATTTGGGTTTGTTGGGGGGTTAGGGGGCATTAAAACCAGTAAATAATGTTTTTTATTAATATGACACAAAAAGAAAAGGGTTAAAATCTAAAATAAATAAAAAGGGGGAAAAAAGGGCCCTGCCGGTCTTGAAACTTTAAAAAGGGTCCCAGGAAATTTCAAAAAATGTGATTATCGGGTTTTTTTCCCCGGGCCCTTGGGCCTTGGTTTTTTTGGTTTAAAACCATTATTACCCAAAAGTTTTGGTTAAAACCCCTAAAGGGTTTTTAAAAAACCTAAAAGGCCCCCAAATTTTAACATGTGGAAAAATTATACAAATTAAATATTTTTTTAATTTTGTTTTAAAAATATTTTCATAAAATATACGGGTAAAATTTTTTAAATTGGACTTTTTTAACCTTTCTTATAAAATTTTTTCCGGGAGAATTTTAAAAATTTACTTATTTTAAAATCCTTTTCTTTTTTGGCGGGGATTTTCCTTATTTTGGGGGGGGCACGGGGGGTTGGGGGGGTTGGGGGGAAGCACAAAAACTCCTGTTTGTAAATGGGGGGGGGGAATTTTTCCCCAAAGGAAGGGGTGTGGGGAAATTTCCTTTTGATGGGGGAATGTAAGTTTTTAACAGGGGAAAATAATAATGGGGGTTTACATCACAATAAAAATTAAAACAGGGGAAAGAATGGTCGGGGTTCCTTCTAACCACCCAAAAAAAAAATTTTTTAAATTATCTTTCCAGATTTTAAGATTTAAATTTTTGACTAGCAAATGGCCTTTTTTTGGGCTCATAAAACTCACCCCAAAGGTACTTTTTGTTTAAATAATTTTTTTTTGAAAGAGGGTTTCCCAAATTTAACAACCCCAAAGAGCACAAGGGAAACCTTTTTTTTTTTCCGACAATTATTGTATAACGGAAAAGAGTTTTCTTGAATTTTTTTAACGTTTTCCCAAAAAATTTGTTGTTTAAACCCCCCTGATATCCCTACACAAAGACCTAGGAAATAAGGGCCTTTCAGTTTTGGAAAAAGGGCGAGAAAATTTGTGCATGGGGTAACTTTACTTAAAAAAACAAATTTTTTCAGGGAATTGCAAAAAGTTTGTGGTTTTTTTGGAACTAAGTTTGTCGTAAAAAAAGGGGGAGTTGTTATAAGAGGTAAAGTAATTTGTAAAAAACTTTATTTAAATTTTTTTAATTGTGAAAGAATAATTTAGTCGATCCATTCATGAGTACGTTGGTACCCCTTTTCCCTCCCAGTTTCATAAAAGGGGTTTGGTTTTCCCCACTATTCTAACTAGTTATAAAAGGGGTTAAAATTTGCTTTCCCCTTTTTCCCTTTTTTGCCCTTTGTTTTGCTTTCCTATTTATCCGAATTTTTTTTATTTGGTGGCAAAATATAAAAGGAAATTCGTTTATGAAAGAAAACCCCTAAAAGGTCTTTTTCACATTTAGACCATTCCTTGGGAAAATCCGTGGGGTCCCCCTCCTCCAATGACATGTTGATTATCAATACACACCTATCCATTGTGCTTTAGTGACATTCTATAATCAAAGTCAATTCCTTAGCCTAGTAAGATTCCCCAAATATACATGAGGATAATGTTAATACGGGTCCTAACATGTTGACTACCCTATAGCTAAAAAACAGCTTTGGTGTCTGGGTTAAGATCCCTCACGAATACATGTAATTTTAGTTGAATCTTTAATAAGAATATACATCTTCTCAATATTTACATCTACTCGTCATATTTACAAGGGATAAATCTATAACACTATGTATATATACACATACACACATCAACATGAATATAACATTATTAACTTTCCTACTAACTCGTTACAAGTTTGTCTTACTAATAGGTCTAATTTAAAAATACCCTTCTTTCTCTTTAGCTCGTTTTACTCGATTCTCAGATGATACTTTGAATGTGTTCAGGATGCCAAGTATTAGATCAAAGTGGCCCTTTGAGAGACAGCGTTTTTTTTTTAGGTGAGTTTTCTTCTATGGTTGACGTTATGTCGCTCCTCAACCGAAGTTGAATCATCTGGGAATATTTTTCTTCGCTTAAAGGGAATACCATGTTGAAGGAATACATTCAACCTGGAAGAAGCCAGCAACTACATAATAGCTAGAAACACAACTAAATAACTTTATAACATAAACACTCATTTAAAAAAATAGTTGGAAATTATATAATTGCAACATAATATATAATTTAAAACAGATGGAATATTATAGAAGAAGAGTGGAAAACCTTTTATTAAAAACACATTTCCTTCTGATTTTGGGGACTGAATACCATCATATTTAATGGAGCTGGGTGCTTTATAAATCTAACCAATCATGTCATCTCTCTTCCATTTGGAAAGTTGGAAATAACAATTACGTGATATTTGTAATAAAAATAAATATGAAGCACAAAAAGTCACAAAATCGTAGATTTATTAGTATCTGCCTATAATTATTTTTCTGTGGAATTTTAAGCCCTTTGACATTTCGCCTTTCTTTTTCTTGTGAGAATGAATACGATTCCCTCGGTGAACAAATTAAGATTATTTAAAGATTCTAGTAAAAATCTTAGTGTAGGAGTGATTAGTTTGTGTTGCATTAGTAATTTTAGACATGACATACCATTTGAACTTAAATTGATATTTATGGATTTTATTAATTGTTTCAAGGTTTATGACTAACGTTTTTTATTAGCTCAACAATCTCAGATTTATAGTGTTAGTTTTGGACATAGTTAACGTTATATTGTCTTGGATGGCAATTTTGTCTTTGATTGGTTATTTAAGGTTTGTCAAAAATGTTATAAATGCTACTATGATAAATACATAATTATGTATTACTGTGTGTTATTCATGTAACATTCATAAAAACTTTCACAGGAGTCAGTTACAGGAAAGACTCTCCCCTAAAACACACTTTAGCTACACAATTAAGTTTTTATAATTCCATGCTGCTTCACCCGTTTCAAGTTATGATATTCACAAGCATTCAAGCTTTGTATAAAGTGAAATGTTTATTAAAATCAACTTCAGAGATATTATGAATAATTATCAATTTATCAATTGTTTAAAGAATGATAAAACCCCCTTTTCTCTCCATTGTGAAAATATTGGTTTTATTTTGTAGTAAACTAATCACAAGCGTATTACACCCATTTTTGTAATGAGAGGTAGAAGTGTAGGTTTATTCAAGATTATAATTTAACTGTACAATTTGAAGCTTATCACTTCTTATCATAGACATAATGGAGATCTTATTATTTATAGATTTCTTGCAATAATCTTAATGGAAGGTGGCTAAACCTTAACCAGCGTATAATACAGGTCATATTGTATTTGATCAACGTAAGATACCACATTTCAGGGTACCGGAGTATAAACGCCTACCTAATTTTCTTTTTAAATGCTGTTATACGCGTCTTTTAACAGCCTACTTTTAACTACTTGTTTTCTCGTGGCTCCTCGTTTCAATGAAGCAAGCGTCCAGTCAAAGATTCTCATATGTTATAATACAGTTTTGTTCATTTCATCTTCATTTTATCAACAACAAAAATTGTTTAATAAACGTTTCTGGTTAAAACATAGGCTTATAGATAGTCTGAGAATATAATTTCAATGGTATCAGGCAAATCTGTATATATATTTTATATATATATATACACACACACAGTGTAACAGCTCATTGTAAAGAGAGTCTGATTCAATGAATTTTTTTCTCTATTTCCTATTAACATAAATTCTACTTAAAATTGTATATTCTATTCTTGCTTTTGGCAAGTATAACAAACCCTACACATTTTGGTTTGCTCAAAAAATGGTTTATTTTTTCTCATGAACCCTAAAACTAGACAAACAATAAATTATTGTAAAGCAATACATTTCTACATCTTTTTGATTATTAAAAGGTGAACATTTACACAAAGTGTTTGAGTCTACATCTATTTACAGCGTATTGCATTGTTTAATAGTTTGCTTTTATCTTATTCTTTGAAGTTAATTGGATAGCTAAAATAGTTAATTAATACAATAAAATTTCTAGTATAACACCACTTAATGCTTAATAATTATATTTATTCTCACAAATATTGTTGTCATACTATCTTCTATTTAGTCGATGATCATGAATATATTACTTTAGGAAGATTAACAGATGGAATAATCATAAGTACTAGTAAATATGATTACCTACTCTAATTTATTTAACACAACACTATATTATTTTGTCAACTTTGATGCCTATAGCTATGGCCTACAAACATTAAATATATGGTTAGTGATTGTGTGACTAAAAGTAAGTATATAATATAACATACTCGGTTTATCCGTAAAGGAAGAAATCTTACCTTTACGCGTGCACTATGGTGTAGCTTATTAGATTAAGCCATAATCTAATCAAACAGGGTTTTTAGGGGAAAAGGACAAAGAAAATAAATTTAAATAGTA
>JBCFYV010002832.1:0-30538 GCA_039000515.1 Timema cristinae | reverse complement strand
CCTAGAAAAAGTTTCTTTGGTGAGTGATGGACCTTTAGAGTAAGGAATGCTGTTCTATGCCCCATGAACAAGTTGTTGTCTGTGGGTGGAGTGTATGGACCATAGAGTAAGGAATGCTGTTCTCTGCTCCATGAACAGTTGTTGTCTGTGGGTGGATTGATGGACCATAAGTAAGGAATGCGTTCTCTGTCCATGAACAAGTTGTTGTCTGTGGGTGGTACTGTTGGGACCATAGAGTAAGGAATGCTGTCTCTGCTCATGAACAAGGTTGTTGTCTGTGGGTGGACTACTGGACATAAAGTAAGGAATGCTGATTCTTCTGTCATGAACAAGTTGTCTGTGGGTGGAATGTGGACCATAGAGTAAGAATGCTGTTCTCTGCTCATGAACAAGTTGTTGTCTGTGGGTGGAGTGTTGGACCATAGAGTAAGGAATGCTGTTCTCTGCTCATGAACAAGTTGTTGTCTGTGGGTGGAGTGTTGGACCATAGAGTAAGGAATGCTGTTCTCTGTCCATGAACAAGTTTATCTGTGGGGTGGACTGTTGGACCTAGAGTAAGGAATGCTATTCTCTGCTCATGAACAAGTTGTTGTCGTGGTGGAGTGTGGACCGTAGAGTAAGGAATGCTTTCTCTGCTCATGAACAAGTTGTTTTCTGTGGGTGGAGTGTTGGACCATAGAGTAAGGAATGCTGTTCTCTGTCCATGAACAAGTTTTCTGTGGGTGGAGTGTTGGACCATAGAGTAAGGAATGCTGTTCTCTGTCCATGAACAAGTTGTTGTCTGTGGGTGGATTGTGATGGACCATAGTCCTCAAGTCAGGGTAAAAGCTGAAGGTCACAGGTCACTTGGCACTGGGGTCACCTACAGACCCGAGACCTGAAGGCGAAGTGTGGGGGAAGCTAACAGGCCCGTATCTTCCATTATTCTTAGTGGGCTTACTTCAATTCGTTCTTTTATTACTATCTGGTTTTTATTTGTTTTAGACATAAACTGAAGTGAGATCACCATAAAACATTTAGGATGTATTAAAATAATAGTGTTTTGCCAACATCGACACAAAATTTACTGTTAATAAACTGCCAAGGACGTGGAGATTGAGCTTCGAATCTGGTTGGGTGTACTTGGGTGTTTTTACCTTAATGTTTTCCACCCTCTCTCCTAGCAAATACGAGTAAACTTCCTCTAAATATAACCTTCCTTATCATTAAACCCATTAGCTTACTTAGTACATATGCGTATATCCTCAACGAGTAGAAAGATGTGGTGCTAAAAATAAATAAATATTAACCATAAAATATTTTTTGGAAATTGTAAGCAAATGAACACTTATTTTGATAGAGTTCATTATTTTTCTTTTTCTTCTGTCAAGATATCCTCTAACTTACCAAGTCTAGTGTTTTATTAATTATTTTGGAAAAACCGCTACACACTACTTTACAAGAAACCAGTTTTTGATTACTTTTTTATTCATACAGAGCTGAAAGGGGTACATTGGTTATTAGCACTTAAAAAGTTATGCAACTCTTGAAAGTTTGGGGAACATTCGCACTAGAAGGTTCTACAACACTAGTAGATTGTTTCAACAATGGCTGCAATAGTATATCTCACTAAAATATATTATAAACTTTTAATTGAAAATGATTCTATAGATGAGGCTATTTCTAGTCAAAGGTTTCTTCGTCAAAGGTTTATTTATCATTTTATCAGCATTCCATAGATTTTGAGATTTCGGTTATTAATTTCAAAAAAACGTATATTTTTCGCCTTCACACCACAATAAGATCTTTAAATACCACCCTCTCTTTAAAAAAATGATGTGGGGGTATGAAAACGTTTAATGTATTAGAAAATTAAGAAAAATACAAAAATAAATACTTTATTTATCTATGTACAGTCAAACACAAATCCGGGTTCATAGTGATCTAAACAAAGAATGGTAATATCAGGCTTTCGTGTGAATCCACTGTTTTTGCCAAACATCCTTAATCCGTAACCTTTAAAATAAGTGATAGTTTTTCAAAATAGGTTCAGCCATTTTCTCATAATTTCAAAAAACAGAAATAGGTTAATCAATTGTATATATACTGCAGAGCCTATATCATGAATAGAGAGAGAAAGATCATTTTAAATGCCGTTAGTGTCAAGCGGACATATTTGTGTCAGAACGAATGTGTCATTTAGATCTCCCGTTCTAATTCCAGGCCAAAACTTCTTTAAATTTTATTTTATAAATACCGTATGCCATTCTCTATTTGGTCGCTTGGATAGATAAATTAAGACAATAATATAAATTACTTAAATGTAATGAACAAGATTTTTAAACATATATTATATTATCAATTCATAGCCAAATTCGGATAAAAATGTTTTTTAATAATTTAAAAACGTTCAATTTTTACATATGTTTTTTATATTCCTCCAGGAGTTAACCTAAAAATGTATCCTGCAATATTATTATTATTAGCACGATTCTTACTAACCGTTCGGGTTATACGCACTTACGCTAATGTGTAATGGTAGGGTGTTTTTGAGATGAAATGGAGGACCTACAGCTTAACGTGGGATCCGAACCACGGTGGAGGCTGTCATTCCACACATTCACAAGTTGTGATTAATACACGTCTTGTCAGAGGTGAAGGAAGGGTTTGGTTATCAGATAAATCTGTGCCGTGACCGAGGATTGAACTCCGGACCTCCAGCACAGAAGTCCGACACCTTACCCCTAGACGCCAGGTCACCCTCTCAATATTAATGGTATCTTGGATTATTACCACACGTAAGATAATTTCTAGTTTGGGGATTATATACTAGATTTCATCATTCCACATCACGTGGAGAAAAAGAATTTGTTTCCAGTGGATAAAAGAACCCAACACCAAACTTTATTTTCAATTAACAGTAATATTTTGTCAATTAAAGTACTATTTTGTCTTGTTTTTATATTTAAAGTTGTAATAATACTACCATTTATTATTTTTCACGTTGGTAAACACATGTAAATCAACCTGGTTTGTAAAAGTAACTAAATTATATTTGTGAGGGAGATAAAAACAAAATTTTATTTAATATAATTTTAATTGTGTGAGAAAAAACTTATCAAAGAGATAATGTTACAAATCACTTTTATAAGTTTCTTCTTTAATATTTTGAACTAACTGAGATACACGGCACTTCCCGGGGATATTTTTTTTTATTTTAAAACTATTGTATACATAAAAGGGCTAATTAAAACCCCATTGTCTTTAACCCGGCGTTGCCAGAGCCCGACCGGGTTTTTTAATTAATTAAAAAATTTTAATTAACAAATTTCAAAACCCCGGCTTGGGTTTTTCAATGCTCATGACAGAAAAACAAATTCTTTTTTTATTAATACAGGGATATTTTGCTGGGGGCCGGGGTTCAACCCTTGGGTTTTGGCAAAAAAATTTATTGTTTAAAAAAACCCTTCCTTCCCTTGCAAGACATCTTGTAAATGGGGGGGAATGCCGGGCCCAAACCCCCGGGGTTTGGGAAATTCACTTTAAACTGTGGGTTTAAATTTCATCTACAATCACCTCCATTACCATTAGCGAAAGGCTTTAAAACCCCGAACGGGTGGAAAGGGAGGGTTGCTAATAATAATAATAATAATAATAAAAAATTTGCCTTAAATTTCTAATAATAATAAAAGTAATAATTGTCTTCTGGGTAAATTAATTCTTCTTTTTGAAAAAAAAAGTTTCCTTCTAGGTAAAGAATTCTTCTTTTTGTTTTAAGTAGCTCCCTTCTAGTAAAATAATTCTTCTTTTTGTTTAAGAAAGGGTCATTCTATGTTAAATAAGGGCTTCTTTTCACTTTATTATTTAAGTCATTTTTTTAGGGGGAAAGGTTAGTTTTCATTTGGTTTATTGTTTAATTTCACTTTTAAGTTTTCATACCCATTCTTTTTAATTATTTAAGTCGGTTACTACATGAAAAAGTAATTTTTCTTTATGCTAATAAATTTTTCTTTTCTTTATAAAGTAGTTAATGTATTAGGTAGAGAAATATATATACATATTTTAAAATTTTTTAAATTGTTAAGTATAAGTTTTACAGTTTAATTGAAATTTCCACGCTAGAAACCCAACAAAAAATTATAACAAAATTTTCCTTTCATCATTACAAAAAAAAGTAACAAAAAAAATTAAACTGTAGAAAGAAATTTTTTTTTTAAATTTGAAGCCATTACTCAATGTTGGATTTTTGGCTAAAAACAAATTTGTAAAAAAAGTGATGAAAAAAAATTTTTGGTCAAACTTAAAAGTATTTCAACACTAAATTGTGTTTAAAAAAAGGAAAACTTTGCGTGAATTTGAAAACTTTTCCATTGTTTGATTCCCCTTTGAGGTGGAAACTTTGTCATTTTTATGTTGGACGTTTGGTTTTGTTACAAAAATTTGTGAAGGGATTTCCCCCCCCCTCCCCTAACCCCGTTTCCCCCTTCGAAAATTCTTCACATCTATCACTTATGTAACTTTTACTTGTTAAATTTACAAAAGACTTAAAATTTTTTTTTAAAAAAAAATAATTTAAAAAAGTCCCTTTAAAAAATTTTGTTCAAAATTTTTTATCTGAAAAAATTTTTTTTAATGGTAAATAACACTGCACTGTTGTTTAGAGGG
Source organism: Timema cristinae (assembly GCA_039000515.1). Lineage (NCBI taxonomy): Eukaryota > Metazoa > Arthropoda > Insecta > Phasmatodea > Timematidae > Timema > Timema cristinae. The sequence goes on along the minus strand of JBCFYV010002832.1, from coordinate 25,894 downwards.
GGAAAAATTGATTTTTAAAAATAGTTTAAAGATTACTAATTTTTGGGGAAAATTTTAAATTGTCGACAAAAATTTTTCGCAATTTTTTAAATTTAAAAAAAATTATCCAAGGAGTGCTTTACATAAAAAAAAAAGTTTGTTAGGTTTTTAAAAAAAACACTTTAGGGGGAGTTTACTAAACTATATTAATAAAATTAAAAGGGTTTGTTTGTCTTTCATAAAAAATTGGTGAAAAATTTTAAAAATTAAAAGTCCCTGTGGATTTAAAAGTATGTAGGCTACCTAAAATATGGAATTTTAGATTTTTTACCATACAATTTTTTAATTAATAAAAAAAAAAGTCGGAAAGAACTAAAATTAAGATTTTTTTTTTGTCTCTTTTAAGACAAGATTAAAATTTTTTTGGGGTAACCGCCCCCCCTGCATTGCAAGGATACCCCACACTAAACTGGGGCCCCTTATGCTAGTAACTAATAGCATATTATATATTTAATATTAGAAAATAAAATAGATTGTTGTCGTTTAAAATTTTATTTTTTTTTGGGCACAAATTCGTTTGTAAGGTATTAAGTTTCCTCAAATTAGGGTTGTATGGATTACATTACTTTTTAGTTTTTGCACACTAGGTTAAGTTGGCCCCCATTTAAAGGTCGTCATTGAGGTTGACTTGTGCAAAAAAATGTTTGTTTTTTAATAAGAAAACTTTTTATTTATGGCCTAGGGAAATTTAAAAACTAATTTCGGCACCCAAAAAAAATTTCGTAAGGGCACCCAACCCTTTTTGAGCTAGCTACCAAATTTCCCCCTCATTACACCCCATCCTTTTCTTGGTAGTTCTATCCCCTCCCCCCAATTTCACCCCAACCTATCTTTTGCTAGTTTAAACCGTTCCCCCTTACACCCCTTCCCCTTTTTTTAGCTAGTTTTTATCCCGTCCCCTTTATTACACCCTATCCCTTTTTTGAGCTAGTTCTATCCAGTCCCCCATTAACCCCATCCTTTTCTTGAGGAGTTTTATCCCCCCCACCTAAATTTAAACCCCACCTTTCTTTGGGTATTCTACCGTCACCCCATTTTCACCCTAATTTATCCATTCTAATGTTTCCTCCGATCCGCGTCTTTGGGCTTCTCACAGTATATACCCCCAACACGGTTCTAGTTTTCCTTCACGGGCATGCCCTGCCCATCGTAACCAGCAGGATATGGTTACCCAAACTTTTTATATTATCTGAAATTATCGGAAAAAAAAAATATATTTTAAGTAAAAAAAAATTTAATAGAACCGTTTGTTCTTTTTTTAACCCCCCGGTCAGATACCGAAATGTTTTTCAACCCCCAACATGATTATTTTTTTTGAACAGACTTTCCCTTTTTGGGTCTGAGGAATTTTAAACGACATTTGATAATTGTTTGTTTTAACAGGGTGACTTTCATGTTAGATCTATTGGTGGGAGATGAGGGTTTTTTAAAGGTATTCATTTTCCACACGACCCTCTGGGGATATCCAATTTTGTTGAGAAAAAATTTGGGGTGGTTCCAAAACGATGTATTGATCTCTAGCGGGGACTTAAGGGCTAATATTTAACTTTTTTAATTATAAATCTACGGTACCAGGGAATTAAAAATATTATTGTGTAGGTTATTAATTTTTTTTTTTAGGACCTTGTCTTACTCCCCGTTCGGGTTACACGTTTAATGCTCTAATTACGCAAATTTTTTTTATGAATTGGGAAAGTTTTATATTAAAAGGAAAGTCCCTAAATTTTTTGGGGAAAGGGAAATTTTAAAACCTTTTTGGGAAAAACCACCCTCAGTCCCACCCAAACGAGATTGAACCTTAGTCTCCACGTCATCACATCAGTGATCTTACCCCCATTGACATGGGGTTCGGGTTTAGAGTCCGGGCCGATAAACTGTGGACTAAAAAAAAAATTCTATTTTTTTCTTAATTTCTCATATAAAAAGAAAAAGGTTTGTAACCTAATCGTGAAAATTTTGCCCCTGAGATTATGATCAATCATTCCCTTTTTTATGTGTTTTTCAAACGAAAAAAAAAGGGGGATTTTACAATTCTTTTTTTTCCACCTGTTTGTCTGTCGGATTTTTTTTTAATTCACCTTTTTAAAAAAAATGGCTCTAATATTTTTAAAATAGATTTAGTTAAAAATTTTTATTAGCTAAGATTTTATATTATAAAATTTTAATATAAAGGCTATTTTTTTTTTACCCCATAAAAACCACAATTTTATTTTTGTTTACTAACGTGGATATTTTTATTATCAAAATTTTAAAAAAAAATTGCTTCTCGATATTCTTAGAAATTATTATCAGGGGACTTTTTCCCCATGATAAATTTTAAATCTACATTTTTTTTTTAAAAAAAACTAACAAATTTCATGGTAATTTACTTCCTATAAATTTGTTTTTTTTTTAAATTGTTTTTTAAAGAATTTAGTTTTTTCAGTTGTATACAATAACCTTTTTTTTTAAAATTTTTTGATAAACCTTTTGATATTAAAAAAAATCTTTTATAAAAATTCCATATCTCATAACAAAAAATTTATTAAACGTTTATCTTAATGTAGGCCTAGTAGTTAAAAAGTACTATAAATATCTTCTGAAGAAAATTTGTCAAAATTTTTTTTACATAAAAACTGGAAATTTTAAGGGTTTTAATCTAAAGTTATCTTTCATCGTGAAGTAAAGAAAAAAGAAAAGCTATGTTGAATAGACATTTTATTTTTCCAAAATTTTAAACGTTAATCTTTAAACCCCCTAAATTTATTTTTAAGTGTTTCTTTTTTTCATTTAATTGAAACAATCGAATACTTATTACGTCTCCTTTTGGGGTTGAAAAAAAAAACCCCCCCCCCCTTTCCCCCCATACCCCGCCCCCCTTAAAGGGGACTGATCATGACGTCATCGTTATCTCGTCCCGGGTCCAAAGCAAACATCCCCAGTTTGAAAGACCTCAAAAAGAAAAAAAGAAAAAACAACTATGTGTTAATTATTACCTCTAGTGGATTTTGTGATCTTACCCGTTTTTAGGTTTGGGGGGGGGGAGAATATTTGGGAAAAGGGGATTTTAGGGCCCTGCTTTCCTAAAACCCCTTTTACCAAAGGGCGAGGGGTTTATTTTATCAAAGGGGGGCGTTATCTTACGGGGGCCTATCGTATAATTTTCCCCCCCCCTAAACATTACACGAAAAAATGGGTTTTTTACAAAATAAAAAATAAATGAATACAGTTGAAAGTTTTTAAAATTTTGGGTTTTCTGAAATTCAAACAAAGTTTAAGACCCAAAATCGTTTTATTTAGTTTGAAAGGGGGGAAAAAATTTTAAAAAGAATTGTTCTTTTTTATTTTTTATGATTTAGTTTTTTTAAACAGCCGTTGGGGAAATTTTATTGGGGGGGTGGGTTTCTTTTTGTTGTTAATGTTAGCTGAGGCGGGTTTTTTCTGTTGTTAGCATAGAGGTTTATTCGGCCTTTTAAAAGGGTGATTGGGAGTTTCTTCTACCGTTAGCATGATTGGGAAGGGGTTTCTTAGAAAAGGGGTTTTCATTTTATTTTTGAGGTGTTTCTTCGACCGTTAAACATGCTAGTTGAGGTGTTTTTCCCCTTCGAAATTAGGGCATTTTTTAGTTGAGTGTTTCTTCGACCCTTAGCATGCTAGGTTTAGGTGTTTCTTCGACCGTTTGCATGGTAGTTGAGGTTTTTTCTTCGACCGTTTGCTCTGTTGGGTGTTTCTTCGACCGTTAGCATGATGTTTAGGGGGTTGGGGTTTTTTTCTTCGACCAAAAGATGGGGTTTTAGGGTTTTTTCAAAAGTTAGCATGATGTTAAAGGGTTTTTTTGGAAAAATTACCCTGATTGGGTTTAGGTTTCTTTGACCGTTTATTAAAGTTGAGGTTTTTTTTTAAAAATTGTTAGTTTTAAGTTTTTGCCTTTTTATGATTTAGGATTTTTCACCCCTTTTGATGATTAAAATTTTTAAATTTATAATTTTTTTCGTTTCTTCACCCTTGGGTTTATGTTTGGGAGTTTCCTTTCAGCCGTTGGGATGATGTTTGGGACGTTTCTTCAGCCGTTGGTATGACGTTTGGGACGTTTCTTCAGCCGTTGGTATGTGTTTGGACGTTTCTTCAGCCGTTGTATGTTGTTTGGGACGTTTCTTCAGCCGTTGGTTATGATGTTTGAGAAGTTTATTTATCCGTTGTTATTAATCTTAAGACGTTTCTCTAAACATTAGTGTGATAGTTTTAACTGTTTCTTAAGCAATTGATAGTTTATTTTTGATTGATTGAGGCATTTCTTTTGCCATTGATATAATGTTGGAGGCATTTCTTTTGCCCTTGATATAATGAGGCATTTCTTGCCTTGTATAATGTTTGAGGCATTTCTTTTGCCCTTGATATAATGTTTGAGGCACTTTTTTGCCGTTGATAGAGTGATGGAAGCGTTTTTTTGTTATTGATTGCATTTGATTTTATGCTTTTGTAAACTATTGTGTTGCGATTTTGATTATTAGCGGGTGTTAAAGTATTACGTAAGACACATTTTTAGCCATTGCCGCCCTCCTCTTTGTAAACAAAAATAAGCAAATGCTTACCCCCCCCCTCTTGCTTATGTAAGATTTGTCAAACTTTTTTTCATTTGTTCACAGGAATAACCAATCTTTTTCTCATGAATGATGATAAAAAAAATAATTTTAAATTCATACAAATTAAAAATTGCTGATAATTTTTAACATAGAGGTGAAAAAGAATATTGCAAAATTTTTTACAGTTGAGGGTTTTAAAAAATTAATTTAAATTTATTGAACAGTCACGTTTCCTCGTTTTAACCATCCAGTACTTTCCATTCCTGGCCGAAGTTGCCCAATTTCGGGGCCCTTGCGATGCGTCCTACTAAATTTTTCCCCATTTTTTTCTATTAACATTTTCTACCCCCTCACCCTTTGTCCAAAAATAAAAAAAATCAAACCCCCCCCCCCCAATGAGCTTACTTATCTTAAACCTCCCCTTTAAAATATTATAATACGTGGATTCGGATTTTTGGCAACGCTCGTGGCACGGAGGGTTTTTCCCTCTCAGACGCGGGGCAGATGCTGTTTTTTGTTCTCCCCCAGGGGGATCCCTTATCAACATTTTTACCCGCGCAACATGATAAAAGTGCCAACAAAAGGGTATCACTTGAGGAGCACTAGCGCTAGCAGTTGGTTAGCACCACTATAAGTACTGGGCGGTAATCAGAATTATAAAGATGCATATTTGATGTGGAATCCACAAGCCACAAGGCCCCCAAAATCTTTGGAGGTCGGATGAAACCGCAGAAAATATAAGTGCGAGAAAGGAAAAATTCAGGAACCCGGTCAAAACAACAGATGTGGTGGCCCATCGGGCCCGAACTAGGGGAGGGAAAACAATCTTCAAAAGGGGTCGATATAAGGGGGGAAATTTGCATCAATTTCGTTAAGAGGAGGGAACATTTTTCATAAAGGGGTCGATACAAAGGAGAACAACTTGCATCAAGGGTCGATCTAGAAGGAGGAAAATCTTGCATCAAGGGTCAAATAACAGAGGAAGGAGCAGTCTTAAATCAGGGTCAATACCTAGAGAAGGAAGCTGTTTGATCAGGTCAATACTGAGTGAAGAGGCAGTCTTGCATCAGGGTCTAATTGAAAGGCTACAGTTTCATTAATGGTTTCAATTTAGATGTGGGAATCGCTGATTCCAATTGGTTGTGTTTGGAACAGAGCAACTTTATCTTAAGGACGTTATATCACGATATGGTAGTGCTACCCCTCGTTGCTAGTTTCTAGATTCTTAAGGCTAACGTGTGATCGTTCAATTACAGCTCTATACTAGCTGCCTACTTGGTAAACTGGTCTAGCAAAAAATCAATGTGGTTTGTAGAGCATTCGATAATGCGTATTAACCGTGAGGTTTTTTGATGATATACGGGCATTCAGTTATTTCTTGAGGCATTCCTGCCCGTATCATTCTGCTTTTCCCTTTGCCAGAAGATGTTGGGCGCGTAGTATGGAACATTATTAGAGTGCACGCGCCCATTCTGCAGTCGTGGACAGTTCTTGTTGGGTGGGTGTTTTAGGTTGATCCTTTTAGCATGCCCCCCCCTCTAGAAAACTTCTTTGCGAATGCTTCACACCAGAGACTGAGTTATTTTAATTGTACTTTACTTGTCACACATCTTAGTTTAATGTCTAAAGGATAGTTTGCATAGAATGATTCAAAAGGACCCGGGTTTGATTTAGGTTCTATTCAGCTCAGATGCTTCATGGGTTTAGTGCTAAGATTTTTTTCTCTTAGTGCCGTAGTGCCTGGTTTTTGAATCCTAGTGGTGTGCTATGGTATTTTTTTTCTAGACTTGTTTTCACCCATTACCTACAATAGCACTCTTCCCTAAAGTTTATTCTTTTCATTCCACCTCATAAATTAGCTACATGATTTGGTTTTCGAATCCTTTTGGTTGAGGTTAGGCGTTTCTTCAGCAGTTGGTTTGTATGACTGAGGGCGATTATTTAGCCTTTGGTTTGATGGATGAGTGCGTTTAATTCAGCTGTTGGGTTTGATGGTGTGAGCATTTCTTCAAGCCGTTGTTATGGTTGAGGCGTATATTCAGCTGTTGGTATTGATGGTTGATGTGTTCGCTTCCAGCCGTTGGTTTGATGACTGGGTTTCTTCAGCCGTGGTTTGATGGTGAGGCTTGGATTATTCAGCGTGTGGTTTGATGGTTTGAAGGGCAATTTCTCAGCGTTGGTTGATGGTTGAGGGCTTTATTCACTGTGGTTGATGGGTTGAGGGCCGTTTCTTCAGCGTGTTTGATGACTGAGGGTTTCTTCAGCATGCATGGTTTGATGACTAGAGGCGTTATAATAGCCGTTGGGGATTTGATGATTGAGGCGTTTATTAGGGCCGTTGGTTTGATGGTTGGAGGCGTTTTCTTCAGGCCTTTGGTTTGATGGTTGAGGGCGTTTCTTCAGCAGTTGTTAGATGACTGAGGCGATTATTTAGAGACCTTGGTGGTTTTGGAGTAAAAGTGCTTGCCTCAGAATCCGATGTCCATGGGTTGCTTTCCATACGGAGGCAAAGGATTTTTGTGAGCGAAAAAAATTAAAACCTTTTAGTAAAAACCGGGTTTCGGACGGGAAGAAAAACCCTTTGGGAAACCCATGTCGATTTTTAAAGGGGGGTTTTTTAAAACGCCCTTAAAATAGAAGGTATGTGAAAATGGGCCTATTTTTCCCAGAAAAATTTGGGGTGGCACTTTCATTTATCGCTAATAGAAATTCGGGTGTTTGGGGTAACTGTGAGCCCCCAACACTTTTTATTGACACCCCACATTTGCATGTGGTTTTACCAGATGGTGCAGGTAACACTAACCATCCGAAGGGCTGAAGGCATCCCCGGCTACAGATGGATAAAAAAATCATACAAACCAACCTTTGGTTATTGGCTTGAGAAAAGAAGTTTAAAAATTTTTCATAAAAACAAATTTTAATTGTTATTAAAAGATTAAAGGTGTTATGTTTTATTTATAGCTATAGAAGATAAAAAATTTTTAAAATTTTTAAATAATGCTGTAAAACCCCCAAATTTGGGTATAAGATGCGATGTTTTTTTGTTTACCCCCCTTTGGTGGCCGCATGACCAAACGCTCTACTCGGGGAGTTAGCTATAGGCCTATTCCCAAAGAAGGGGGAAAATTTGGGGGTTTAAACCTGGTCGGATGCATGAGGGTATGTTTTCCTAAATAGCTTTTCACTCTACCTCCCCGCAAAAGTGGGTACCCTTTTCTCTTTTAAAATTTAAAACCTTCCTAATCCCCGGCACATTAATGCAATTAGTCATATGCGTGTTTAAAACCCGAAAGGGTAGTAAAAATCAGTAATAAAAAAATTACAAAGTGAGCATTTAAATTGCTTCCCCTGAATTCATAAATAGGTTTTTTAGTAAAATTGCCCAAAAAACGTATAAAATTATTTTAAAATTAAAAAAGAATTTTATTAACTTTGAATCATTACATTTTAATTATTTCCTTTTTTGTCCTTAAAAAAAATTTGGATCCAAAACGCTTAAAAGAATATTTTTCATTTTTTTAAATTTTGAAAGAAAGGGCTCTTGTTTTAGATATGAATGTTTGAATGTTCAAAGAATTTGCTTTAAGACAAAACGTTTAAAAGAATGTGGAAACAAATCGTAAAGTCATAAGTTAATTTAAAAAAAAATTCCCCGGCATCAAAATGAATAAGGAAATGCATTTTTAATAAACCAAGGAAGAAATACCCCAAAAAAGGTCGAAAAAATAAAGAGGATAAAAAATAGTTTTCAATAATATCTTGTAAAATATATGAAACAAAAAATTTCAAAGAGTCTCTCCGTCATCAGTAGTCAGTCTACTGCGAGAGCAGCGCGTTAGACCACGCGTACACGAAGTGGATGAAACATTATTGATAATAACCGTGTTCTTAGGATGTACATTAGTTATTAAAGGTTATAACTTATCTTTTCATTTCTCAGTTATTTGTAAAATGATAAATATTTAATCCGAGATTCTTGAAAAACGTTAGTTATTTTTAATAATATGAGAATCATTCAGTTTTTGTTTTTATTTGAAATTAAAACTGTTTGGAATGGAATGAATTGATTCTACCTAAAGAATTTTCTTAAATAATATAACTATACATAGTATTAGCAAAAATTCAATATCAGTAAATTTATTTACTTTGGACGATAATTTAACACATTTGCATGAAATATTAAACTTTTCTTGATAAACATTTATCATTGTGGCAACGACAACATTAATCTTTTTTATAAAGATACAATTTAGTATAAATAATGTTTTATTTAGTTTCAATAAACCAAGCGATAAATTTAAATCACGTTACCTCAATCTATGTCAAATAGGATCAGCTCTAGGCCCTACTCAAAATAAAGTCAAATTAAGTCAAGTTTTTTTTTTAAATTTGATCTAGTAAAAGGAAAAAATATAATACTGAAAATGTCAAATATTCCATATTAACTATTATTAAAAAATGTATTTACTAAAAACCAATTCTCAAACAAATTAGGATAGATTCAAGAGGTTGTAACTTAAGTGGCTTTAAATTCAAGTGATAAGGCTTTATGATTGGTGTTTAGCGGTCTGATTAAAATAAATTCCAAATATTACTAATAAAACAAATCATGAGCTTAAGGAAGAGAGCTTTGAGATATGAGTTATAAAGCAGTGTTTTTAGCAGTTTTCATATCAAAACATTTTTTTGTCAAAATAAATCAATTATTGCTCCAGTAGAAACATAGTTTAATTTTAATCACACGGTGATATCAAAATTTGTTGATATCTGTCCTGGAATTTAATGATCATTGTTTTTCTTCATTTAAAAAGTTTCTTATCTAATGCCGCTATGCTCATGACCGATATTCAACAACTGTTGACATCACCGTGTGAAGAAAATAAAACTTATGTTTCTACTGAAGCAATATATTTTTTACTATAGTCAAAAAAAGTTTTGCTATAAACTCTGCAAAATCACTACCTTTTTTCGCGTCCCCTACACCTATTCTCATCCATATTATATTGTGAACCTTTTATATACATTTTGCTTATCAAATATACACATTTTTACGTTTACAATAACTTTAAATGTAATATAAAATATATTTAGACAAATAATATGATAGCTACATTTCTTGGAATCCACTTTAAGTTACCATTACTACCAACCTAACATTTTAACTACAGGTTTAAATCACAAAAAATTACAGTAATTAAAAACTTCTTTATATGGAAATGGGTGAAGAGTGTAAAACTCTCCCCCAAATTAATGGGCCGTAAATTTCCTCAGATATATGAGCGGGGTTTGACGTCTTGGTTTACCTCATACATTTTAATACTAAACAAAAAAAATAGTTTGTCTTAAAGAGGAATCACAAAGTCTGGTTTTAAACGTCCCTGTTATAGATGAATTGGTTCATATTCATCAATGTCCAGCCAATCCCATCAACAACTTTGAAAAAAAGGGTAAGGCTCATTAAAAACATTCTAGGTGAAAAGCTTATTTAGGTTAAGATAATTTCTAGAAAAAAATCTTTCTAGTGATAAATTCTTAGTTTAGATTTTTAAAAAATAATTGCTTAACAAGACAAGAACCTTTGTGGCTTAGTTGTTAAAAGACTTGACTGTTGGTGATGGGATATTTGTGATCTCCTTGTCTGTGACTAAAATAATTAACTGTCAGCTGACCTGGCGGTCTAAGAGTAAGGTGTCGTAACTTCTGTGCTGAGGGTCCAGGGTTCAATCCTCGGTCCCGGCACAGATTTATCTGATTTCCAAACCCTTCCTTCACCTCTGACAAGACATCTTGTGAATGTGGGGAATGCCAGGCTGCCACCGTGGTTCGGATTCCACGTTAAACTGTAGGTCCTTCATTTCATCTCACAATCACCCTACCATTACACATTAGCGTAAATGCGTATAACCCGAACGGGTAGTAAGACGCGGTGCTAATAATAATAATCATATACATGAGGGGCCTTAAATCTATTCTTGTCCGATTAAGAATAAAATCTATATTTTACTGAATGAATGCTTTGAACCACGAATACTTCGTTATCTATGAATGAATGTCTGGCATATTTATAGTACTCATTACTTTATATTATGTAAGGCTATATCTTGAATCATTTATAATAGGTCTTAAAAATGTTTAACAAAATCAAATAAATTATCATATATTTTCTTTATAAATATACAAAATATTCTATTGTTAAAGTAGTTCAATAGAATGTACCTAAAACTTTCTCCAGCCTGACAACGAACTTGTGACCTGTTTTGTTTAGAAAAAAAAACTTATAAATGACACCATGGTGAATCTTGCAATTTCTGTAACTTCACCGTAACAAATGAGGACAAAAGTTTTAAATCATCTTTTGGTTCGGGCGCGAAAAAAAAAAAAACGTATTTGGGGAGTACTTCATTTTTACCACATGAAAAAGAGAAAAGATGTTTTATTTTATTTTTTATTTCAAATTTCACGCCAGATTAAATTTCGATTCGTAACAATTTCGAACGTAATGACACTAGAGTGGGTTTGTAGTCACATACATCATCAACATGAACAGTTGAGAATAGGAAAGAAAAGGAATCTTTTCCCGTCTTTACGTTGCTTTTTATGACCCTTTGGTTGGTTTCTTTTGAAGGTCTGGATATTATACTGATACTTGGATATCAACCATGACACCATATATCAAAGACAGAAAAAAAAATGGGGTCGTAAAACAGAATAGAAAACTATATATCTGTATGTAACACAGGTTATTATTATTTATTATTATTATTAGCACCGCGTCTTACTACCCGTTCGGGTTATACGCACTTACGCTAATGTGTAATGGTAGGGTGATTGTGAGATGAAATGAGGACCTACAGTTTAACGTGGAATCCGAACCACGGTGGAGGCCTGGCATTCCCCACATTCACAAGAAGTCTTGTCAGAGGTGAAGGAAGGGTTTGGAAATCATATAAATCTGTGCCGGGACCGAGGATTGAACCCGGCCGTGTAACACATGTAAATTTGTAATTGAAGAATAAATTACACACTCTTTTAAAAATGAAAGAACTTATAATATTGAAAAAAAAAATCTATTTTAATTTCACTAATAGCACATCATCAAACTGTAGTCACGTGGACAAAAAACTTCAGTTTTGTGTAGTCTGGTTTGCCAGTGAAGAAGGGCCTAGGTTCAAATCAGGTAGCATGTATTAAAATGCTCATTTTTCGTGTATGTTTTCTCACACTCATTCTATGTATTTTAAGGCATATTTCCTCCAATTTTACTACCCTCATCCCTACTCTTTTTGATTAAATATATAGGACCACATGGATGGTAAGACGTAGACAATTTTTTTTTTTAATTTCCCTTACACTTAATTCATTACTGTGATTAAAATATAATAATTTCACACATCACTCGCTTTATTACCAATATTTATGTTTTAAAATAACTAAACGATACAAATGTTTCTGCGTTACCAAATCGTCTAAAAAGTTACATAAGATAGTGGGGGGGTGGGTGGGGGGGGGGTTAGAAAAAAGAAATAAAAGCACCATAAGTAATTTAAGGATGGCCCCAAATGTAAATGTTCATGTCAATGAAAATTTGTTTAGTATAGCATAATACAGCGATTTTTTTCCAAGTTTTGTTGATGAAGGGGGGCACTAAATGAAGCTATGCCTACTGGGGGACCACCGGGGCCTTGTAATAAGGTGGGGAAAGAGAAGGGGGTTTTTTTAAGGGTTGGTGTAAGGGTGCGAGAGAAAAGATAAGTGCTTTTTCAGTTTTTCTAGAAAAACATTTTTTGGCTGAATATAAAAAAAATATTGTTCATTAGAAACATATGAGTTTAAGTTTCTTCCCACTGTGATATCAACAGTTGTTGAATATCTGTCATGAGTATAGCAACACTGTATGATAAACTTTTTAAATGAAGAGAAAAGTTGTCATTAAATTCCAGAACACTCTTGACAGATTATTCAACAACCTGTTGATATCACCGTGTGAAGAAAATTAAACTCTATATGTTTCTACTGGAAAAAAAAATAGATTTATTTTTCAAAAAAGAAAGTTTTTGATATAAAAACCTCAAAAATACTGTTCTTTTCTCACTTCCCCTACACTTGCATACTTAGGCAGGGAAAACTATTATTTTCCAAGCAATTATATCTTAGACTATTCATCAAAGAAAACATCAATTAATTTGAAGAATGTTGGGAACAACATGATCGTGTAACTACAGTACATGATTAATAGTTATTTTATTATTTATAAAATTCTAAAACTCATAATTTTTTTTATAATAAATGGTTTATATTTATTGACCTTAGGTTGCTGCATATTGTCTTTTCTATTTGACCTCCATATACTGGAAAAGAAATACATCATAATATTAATAATTCATATTTAATCGTTTGGATTTTGAGTTTTTGTATTATTTGTGATCAACATTACTAAACTTCCCAGGATCCTGGGAACCACTTGATAGGCTGTTGTGGACCAGCACTGGTCCGAGGACCACATTCTGAAAAACTCTGCGTCAATGTAGTACACTGTACAATGTAGTCTAGTATATTATTTTAATCTGTAAGGTGTTGAAGACGAGTCAACGGAAAAACGCTCTCTTTTACTTAAAATATAAACATTACAACACACCAAGAGTGTAGTCGGAGAACGAACAAAATTGAGCTGGCGGTTTGGTTTCAGATAACTCTTTATTATTCGTTGATTGTACGCTTTTATTTAAGGATCCGTCCCTCGTTTTCACACTTTTATCAGCTCCAGACTGTCTCAGTGTCTCAAAGAAATTAAGGGTGGAAGTATTCCCCTGTTTATTTGACCCCTGACTGTATCAGTGTCTCAAAAGAAAGGAAGGTGGTGAAGAGGAGTTCCAACCCTTTTTTATCAGCAATTGATTGTCCAGAGCCTTGGAGGATGGAAAGAGGAGTGGGAGTGGAGTTCCCCTGTGTATTGACCACCGACTGTCCCGGAGCCAATCATGGACCCCGGCCAAACTCGCCTTCAGACCAGCACTCATCTACCAAGACTCTTCCTGAATTCTTAGATCATGAGGTGCGTGGCATCATTAGGCGCAGGTCGAATGGAGGTCACGTGACCTGCACAGGACATTTTCTGATTGGCTGCTACGCTCCAGTCGACTCTTGACCCTCGGCCGTGGTGGATGCCTGGTGGTGTCTCCTGTGTCAAATCACACTCCAGGGATACGCAAATTTTACGGATGAGGGAAAAGTAGAATTAGGGCGTTATTACAGTTGGACCACGAGTTCCTGCTTGGGAATTGTAAACAAGTCGTACTGATGTACTGACTCGGCCCCGGCTGTTGTGGCACTTCATTTAGGATGGTTGTGTTTTCTCAAGCTGAGCAAAAGAAACCAGTAAGGGATGGATAATAGGACACAACAAAATATTAAGCTAATTTAACATAGCCTAACCTAACCTAACCTAATCTAACCTAGCCTAACCTAACCTAAGTTAATTTTAACCTAATACAAGCCAAGACGATTATTTAGGTTGAATTCATAACCACCCACACGTCAGTAGCGTGTTGTTGGTTGTTGCAAGGGAGGCAGACTTTGTTAAAAACCGTACCTGTGACATGTTCTCACCCATTTGGGGTCTATTTGACCATGCCTCACACGGGAATTTATTTCTCTCGAAACCTGACTAATGCGTGTTTCTACTGAGGGGCGTGAACAGCTCAAAGGTACAGCTTAAGGCTGTTAACCACTGAAACACTTCACTGTCACAGGTCTGTTATATGTTATAGTCCTCAGTCGTCGGTGATCGTGGCCCAACCAAGCTATGACGATAATCCTCCTGTTCATTGATTGTAGCCCAACCAAGCTATGACGTAATCTCCTCAGTGTTCCAGTGATCGTACGCCCAACCAAGCTATGAACTTTTGGGACAAGGAGTACCATGGCCCCGACTGTTATTCACTGTAGAGTTTTAGGGTAAATGTACCCACATCTGAGTGAAGTAGGAGGGGGAAACATTTGGGGTACCCACCTTTTGTACACTTGCCACGATCTTCCCCATTTTACACAAGACCAGATTAGGTTTACCACCTTAGCCCGTGTGCCCACCCATGTGTGTCGCACATATATGTATATATTTGATTATCAAATGTCCTAAATCGGTGGATACATAAACAAAGGCGCAGTCTTTGATTTTGTCAGAATTGCCAATTATGTTGTTGGTAATGAAAAAGTTACCTGCTTATTGTCCGCATGGTCTAAGGCGTCATTCTCGTAATCAACTGGACTGCCTATGACAGGGGATCAGGGTTTGAATCTGGGTTGGGTGAACTGAATTTATTTTTTCCTAAATGGTTTCCCACTCTCCCTCCATGAAGATGCGGGTACATTACTCTAAAATGCTTCCTTCCTTATCCCTACCCATTATAGTAAACTATCTCACACACAACACACACACACAATATTATAATAAATATATATATATATATATATATATATATATATACCTGAACAGGTAGTAAGACGTGGTGATAAAAAAAGGGCCGGGCTTTATCTATACTGGGGTGGGCATTAGTAAAAATGCAATATAAAATGTACCAGCATTTGCGTGGAGGAATTGTCTTAACACTATTTGGAAGGAAAAAAGACCTTAGCATGCCAGTTCGGGATTCAAACGCGATCTCACCCTCACTGACAAACCAAACTAAACTTGCTTTACGTTTAATCCACTTGCCTTACCGCCGAAGCAATAACACTGCCATGATGTGAAAGATTATAATTTATAAAAATAACATAACAAAGGCTTACTAATTTTAGTTTATGACAAACTTTTGACTCATTTAAAAAATATTAAAGCTATTAATTTGTGACTCTTTATAATTTATAAACATCACAAAACCTAAGGACGGTATATTTTACTCACCAAACCTTTTTTTTTATGTTCAAAAAATACGAGTCTTTTGTTTAAAAGTGTTTCTTTACATCAGATACTAATAATTCTTCTAACAAATAACTTATTATAATATAAATATATTAATATATATATATATATATATAATATATATATATTCTAACAATTATTATTTAGCTTTATTTTATCTATCCCAAATAAAAATTTAATGTAGAAAGTAAGGTGAAAGTTCATATTAAATGTTTGAAAAATAACTCAGAAAAAAAGCCCAGATAACGTCACGTTTATTTTTTTGTTTTTAATAGCACAATATTAATTTTAAAGAACCTTCTAATAAAAAAAATAAAACTAAGGGTGTCTTGATTTTTTTTTTTTTTTTTTTTTAGTTATGTCTGTAGTAAGTTGCCGTATGGGTGCTATAACATGTGTAGCTTGATCTTTACGAGATGAGGAGAAGATAGGGGATATATGTTTGTGGGAGAAGGCTCAAAGACAGCTGAGCTAAGTTGCAACCGACAATATATTGGTTTCCCTTACCAAGGGTGGAGAAAAGAAAAAATATCTAGTCGAATGTAGTCCGCACCCTTCACTAGTCATTACGGCCAGAAGTAAGGCAGTCGCACACTGTATTTACTATTATTATTATTTTTATGAAAATACATATTTTAAAGGAAATTTCTAAATTCATAAAAAATAATCACATGAAATATAAACTAATTTAGACTAAAGAATTCGAACTTAAATTGATTTTATGTTTGCTAATTTTTTTTATGTATCCATTAGCATGAGGTACAAAAGGGGGGGGGGGGGTACATCTCCCCTAAATATCTGCTTAAAAGGTCAGTCTTATTTCAGTAAATGAACAGTAAAATTTATACTGATATACCTCAGATGACAGGTTTGATTCCGGACTACTGTCGTAGCTCGAAAATCGTCATAAATTGAAGCAATGCATTTTGTTTCACTTATCGATGCATTGCTTCAATGCAATCGTCATATACGGGCTTAAATGTCGTAAATAGCACATTATAAAATAAAATAAACTCTGTAGGTCGTAGATTTGGAAAAGGGCTAGGCATACAAATCACTGTAGACTTATCAGCATTGATTATTTCTGATTTGGTGTATGCATTCAAAGTTATTTAAAGGCCAACTTTGATTTTAAATTAAAAAACAACTCAATTTTAGAAGGCATCTAATACTACTAAAAATACCAACCAGCATTTGCTTGAAATAATTTTTTATTTGACATCAATTATTAATATATTTTAAGATTTATTTTATTATAACAATTTTCATTCAAGAATGTTTGATTAGGGCCTACATTATGTTATTATTTATTACGTTGAATGCAAAATAATTTTTTAAATTTCTTTAATAAATTATTCAAAATGATTACCATAAAATTCGATATATTTTTCAATGGAGTTTATAAATTTTTATCTTTAAGGTAATCCCATAAAAAAAATACAGAGATGTGACGGGAGATTTTGAAAATGTACTACATTTTCTTAGTATCTTCTCTTAATTGTTAGTTCATCTCAGGATAGGTCCAACCAAATGTTTCACCCCTCACTTAGTGTGCGTCCGTCCCTCGCTGATTGTCCTGTCCATCCGTGGCGAGCAGATCTTGAAGGGGGCAAGAGCAACCCTTTGGTGCGCCCCGACCCACTGAGTTATGGCCGGGAGGCCTCTCCATCTCAGGGGACCCCCTGCTGGGCCAATACGGTAGGAGACCGAGGGCCAGGGACTCCAACAAGTAATTGGAAAATTTCTTTTAATTTATGGAACATGCGAAGATGTCCTTACTAGAAAATAAAAAGTAAAATAAAAAATAACATAGGCCCTACTTTATTTTTCTCTTTTTTTTTACGTCCCCCTTATTTTTTTTAAAATATATTTTGTTCATTTTCTATATTGTTCCCTTGTCTTGTCCCACGATATGATGAACCTGGTAATGATCTTCAGGTGTACAAACTGTCACAATTAAATAGACTCTTTGATTGTTTAGCTATTATTTTATTTTGTTATCATTCCTTAATATAAAAACTAAATACTGTACTTTAATTACTCAAAAAGTTACTTTATCATATTTAGAAAATACTTTGATCGTGTTAATTGTCTTACTCAAGATTTTGATGAATATTGACGTATTATGTGACCTCAAACTCATCTATCAGATAAGTAAGTCTTCATTTTATATTTGTCCACACCTGGGGATACAGCATAAAGGGTCGGTTAGATTTGTCAAAAATTGAAAATTTTTATGTCTAGGGCTATACTTATAGGGCCCAGTAGTTATTAGCAGGCCCAGTTTTTTATGACTAAAAAAATTTAAAAAAATTTCCCAAATAAAACAAGTAAATTTTTTAAAAAATTTACTTCAAATTTTCAAATTATCCCCAAAAAATACAAAAAAATTAAAATAATATATTTACACAACTAAATCAAAAATCAGTTTACAAAATTAAAATCAATAAAAACCTTGACTAAAAAAAAAATTTTTGCTTTCTATTAAATGTAATATTGATTTCAAATACGCTTAGAAGTAATACCCACCCCCCCCTTCGAACTATTTCAACCCTGTTCGGCCCTCCCCGGGGAATGTGTTTTTTAAAAAACCCAAGAAGCAAACGTTTACAAATTTTCTGTCTACTTTATCTTTCTTTCTGAAAAATATTGTGTATTTATTTTAATATTATAGAAAAACTAAATGATCAAAGTCACCCCGGGGGTTTTTGGGTTTAAAACTATTGCCTCAGGGCCCTGTTCGTGGGTTAAACATACCCTTTGTTAAGGTTTTAAAAAACCAGAAAAAGTTTTAAAAATCTTTAGCCAAACACTTAAAAAAGTACCAAAATGATTGGTTTTTTATAAAGGTCATTTAACGGGGCTTATAGATACCATAAAGTACTTACCCTATTTATTTTGAAACTCAAAAGTAAATTCCACCTTAAAAAAAATAAAAACCCACCTCTATTTTTGGGTGTTCTACCCGTCCGCCTATTAAACCCCCATCCCTAATTTTAGATAGTTCTACCCTCCCCTCATTACACCCTTCCCCATCTTAATATTCTACCCAGTCCCCCTCATTAACCCCTTTCCCCCTCTTTTAGATAGTTTTACCCCGCCCCCATTAAACCCTACCCTATTTGAGATAGTTCTACCCAGTCCGCCCCATTTTCTCCCCAACCCAAACTGAGATAGTTCTAAACCCATCCGCCTCATTAACCCCCCTCCCTATCTTGAATAGTTTTTACCCTCCGCCTCATTTCCTATCCCCATCTTGAGTAGTTTTTTATCCAGTCCACCTCATTACACCCTCTCTTTTAGGTTCATTTACATCTTGGTCTTCTCCGTGTTTTCTTACCATTACATTTGCCGATAATTAAAAATTAGGTTATCTTAAAAATAATGTAATAATTTTTAATCCATATCGCTTAATTTGGTATCCTGCTTTGAAATAATATCACATAGGTATCATAAGATAAAAAAAGAAAAGAAATCTAAAGTGATTAGATCGGAGTCTTATCATATACATTCAATTTACCATAAAAAATAAAGTAAGATTTACCATAACGATTAAATTATGGCCTTATCTTTAAGATATATTAAGTGAAATTTCACTAATATATGTTTGCTAACCTTGCAGGGTGAATAGGGCACAATACCATCGTAACTTAGTAGAAATTATTTAGTTCTTATATATTTTTCCAAGTTATTTATATTAAAAAAGAAACCGCCTCGATAACGTAGTTAGCTAACGCGCTAGTCGTGTTGAGATAGACTGCGAAGGATGGGGAGATCGAGGTTCGAATCTCGCCTGGGTGAACTGGGGCGATTATTCCTAAATGGTTTTCCACTCCCCCTCCACACAAATGCGAGTTCAATTCCTCTATATTCAACCTTCCCAATCCTTGCTATATTAGCGTAATTAGTACTTAAGCTATAACACAAACGGTAGTAAGATGTGGAGATAAAAAAAAATATAGATAGTTTATCTTTTAAAAATGAAACTTTTAAATTCATTTCTGAGAAATGTGTAATTCTGTAGGAACGGATATTAAAGGTAGATTCCTTTAGACTGTGGCTATAAAGTGGTGTACCAACTTAACTACAGAGTCACATCTATAGACACACAACTCTATCAAGAACCGGGAAAAAATAAATTAAAAGTTATTTGTCCAGCTACTTTATTGTGGTATGCATATTTAAAAAATAATTAAATGTTAAATTAAACTGATGTCATAAGAGCCACATTCAATTAGGCTCTAACCGAGCTAATCTTTCGAAAACAATTGCACAGTGTCAACAAAATTCGGATTCCTAACCACTGAATCGAATTTACTTGTTCGAAAAACTATCACCGTGTGGACAAAAAAACTCGTACTCAGAGCCCACTTGAATCGAGTCTACTCATTCGAGAACCCTTGTACCGTGTTAACCCATTCTTTACGAACAATTCCCTTAACTTGTGAAATAAGCAGATATTTTTCGATTGAAAATTACCAGAAAAATGGTAATAGCTAAATGTGTTCGTATATTGTGACCATCTAAATTAAGCGACTATATATATCTCCCCCACCCTCCCGTGTTCAGTTTACAGACCCAACTGGCTCGAGAACATCATCTGCCACTTCGTAAAGCCAATCAAGTTCCGGCAGACGACACAAACAAAATGTGTTCTCCACCTCCTAAAGTTCACATTATTTTTTAAAATTAATATTTTAGAAGCCTCTATATCCCTCTCGTAGGGTCAAAAGAAGTGGTCGTAATTTGTGCACGTTGAGTAGCTGGCATTTCAATTTTACCTGAGGGAAAAAGGCCAGGGGAATATTTTTAAAATTATTACGTAGGTTTGAAAAATTTAAAACACCAAAATAAAATTCTGTAAAATATAAGAACCGATTCAATAGGTGAATGGTCTAAGCGTCATCTCGTGTTAGTCTACCCTGCTTAGATGGTAGATTGGGAATCAAATCCTGGTTGTGTCTAATGAGGGAAGTTCATTTCCCACTCTCCTTCCACGCAAATGCTGGTAGATTATCTCTAAATTGCTTCCTTTCTCATCCCTAACTCATCGGAGTAATTATCATACATGCGTTGGGCTGAACAGGTCTTTTAAAACAGTGATAAATAATAATATTTAGCACCACGTCTTACTACCACGTTCGGGTTATACGCTTTAAGTACTAATTACGCTAATGGATTAGGAATTGAGAAGGTTGAATTAGATGAAGTTAACCCGCATTTGCGTGGATGGAGAGTGGAAAACCGTTTAGGAAAAACTACCCCCAGTTCACCCGACCGAGATTCGAACCTCGATCTCCCCGTCCTCAGCAGTCGAGCTCAACACGACAAGCGCGTTAGCCAACTACGCCACGAGGCGGGTAGTGATAAATAATAACCAGTTTTCTGTGGCCGGAAATTCTAACGCCCTACTCTCGTGTTGGACTAGACTGCCGAAGAGTGGAGATCAGGGCTCGATCATAGTTGGGTGCACTGATGGTGGTTATTACTCAAGTATTTTCCACTCTCGTTCCACGCAAATACGAGTTCACTTCTCAATTAAACCTTCCTATCCTTAAGTTTACTAGTGTAGTTAGTACATAAGCGTGTAACCTGAATGGGTGGTAAGATGTTCTGATAATATATAAATTTGGGACGCAAAAAAAAATGTTTGTATTTTCTAAAAAGTCCCTTCCAATGGAAATTGGACTATAGAACGTCCTCTGAACAAGAAGTAAATGCGATGTAGATTGTGGGGCCCTGTTTGTTAAATATTTTAGTAGGTGAGAATGGGCTAGTCCCAAGACATAGCCCAAAACAATTCCTTTATTTATCGTTCTCTTTGGTAGCGGTTTTTAAACTTTTTTTTTTGTGTATAAGATATCTCCTCTACGATCAAATTTGTTCTCAGAGTATAAAGAGGGTAAGGTAACAGGATAGGAATTTTTTAAACGGCAGCTGGTAGGCGAGTATGTGTGTTTTCATATTTTATCTACAGATAATATATTTTTTTTAAGTTTCGACCTTAATAAGATTAAGGTTTTTAAAACTTCGTTAATATTTTTTGCACATTTTTATAGTATTTATTGTCACATAGTAAGATATTGGCATATTTTGTAGCGTTTTAAACTAGAAGAGGGATTATGAGAGGACCTGCAGTCTTTGGTTTAGTACCCGTTTTTGAAATCATTAATTTGTCTATCAAATAATCGCTCTACACGTATCATCACACCAATATTCTATATTTATATGTTTATTCATTTTTGGACTAAAGTTAAGAATGATTTTCTATTTTCATCGAAAATAAATAGGCCTACATATTTATTTCGACCAAAATTAATAACAATTTACTCTTTTACTTTTGATATTTTTTACGTGTTGATAGTTACTGATCAAATGGCTTAAAGTATAAATACTTAAATTGGATTTAGTGACTTTTCTATTAGCCGTCAGTTTAAGGGGGACCTTCCTACGAAAAACCCCCAAAAAGAGGACTAAGGAGGAATTTCAAACTTACAGAAGTATACGTCAACTTTTTTTCTTCCAAATAAAGACACGAGCTTATAACGTTTAATATTAAAATAATAAAGGAATCACTATGATTTTGAAAACTTGTCCCCCAAAATCATTTACTTGCTGCATTAAAACACCCTAAAATGTCATAAAAGAGACTAAATGACTGTCTACAAGGAAAAAACTCGAATTTAATATAAAGGGCCTTATCTGACAGAAATGACTAAAGCTATCTAAATAGAAGTGTTGGTTTGGGGGCTAAGGGAATTTTATCTATTGGAAAATTGTCTGAAAGTCAAGGTGCCCATTATTGGGATTTTTTTTTTCATCGTGTTTACCATTTGTTTGGACTAGTTTATATCTTTTCTATAAAATAAATGCCGACTGCGACTGACTGACTGATTCATACGCGGCGCAAACAAAAAAGGGTCAAGCTAAAATTCGGCTGTATTTTCATTTTTTTATGTGGCACCCCAAAGAAAGGTTTTAGAAATTCCCACCCCCAAGGGGTCAAATGGGGATGATAATATGTTGAAAAATGTATGAAAGCCCGTCTTTTTAAAAAGTTACATAAACAAATTTTTGTTTTTTCGGTTTTTACGTAAAACAAATAAATTTACGGTTCAGGTTTTTTTGGAAATTTTATTTAAAAAGGGGGAAAAAGGGGGGGGAAAGTTTGACGGACTTGCAAAATTTTTTATCTGAGGTCAAACTATGGTCATCAACGTAAGTAATTTTTAAATTAATTGTAAAAACATACGAATTTTCGTATTGTATATAAACTTTTCCCCGACAATCCCCGGGGAACGCTATTAGTTACGTAAAAAACGCTAATGATTAGTAATGAGGGAAAGGGTTTAATTTAAAAGGGAAATGTACATTTACGCGGAAAGAGAGTGGGGGAAATAATTTAGGGAAAAAAAAATCCCCGTACGCCCACTGGGGTAGAAGTAAGATCCCCTATCCCTGGGGAGTTAGTCCCAATTTAGAGTGACACCTTTGACCATGCGGCCCCTAAAGGGTCGGAAATATTTAATTTTTGTGAAAGTAAAAATATTATTAATAAAAAAATGTTATCAAACATTTTAAGTACTTACGCCCTTTTTTGCAATTTGGGGACCTGGCGGTTTTTGGGTAAGGTGTGGATTTTTGTGTGGGTGTCCCGGGTTCAATCCTCGGGTTCCGGCACGATATATTGATTTCCAAACCCTTCCCTTTACCTTACAAGAATCTTGTAATATTGGAATACCCGGGCCTCCACGGGTTCGGGTCCACGTTAAATGTAGGGCCTCCTTTTTTACTCATCACCCCCCGTTTCACTTAGCAAGTTCACCTAAAAGCTGAAAGATAATTATCCCATGATTAGGAATGAAGAGGAAGCAATTTAGAGGTAATCACCGCTTTTCGTGGAAAAAGGGGGAAAGTTTTTTTTTTTTTAAAGAACCCACTCATTAGACACAAACCAGGATTTTAATCCCAATCTACCATCATACACAGGGTAGACTAACACGAGAATGACGCCTTAGACCATTCACTTACGTGCGTATAAACCAAACGGGTAGTAAGACACGGTGCTATAATTATATGTTTGCAATGAAGAGCCTTCTGCTTGCCCGCTTTGGTGGCTGCATGGTCTAAGGGCTACTCTCACAGTAGACTAGACTGCCGATGACGGGGAGCTCGAGGTTCGAATCTCGCTTTGGTTTTCTACTCTTTCCACGCCAATGTGGGTACACTTCCTCTAAATATAACCTATGTAATCCCCTCTATAACCTCTACCATTAGCGTAATTAGTACATAAGCAATAACCTTAATGGTTAAGGGGTTTAAGGAATGAAACGATTTATCGAATGAAAAAATTTATCGATATATTCAATAAGTAGTTGTTAAAATTCTATCTAATCTATCTCATTTCCAACCCATCACTTAAGTATTTGTTATTCGATGTATTGATCTATTTTCCGATCTATATCATATATCAGACAATGCTAAAGTGTTAGTTATAAAAAGTTAAGTTAATTTTCATTCACTATGTTTAAGAATTGAGTCAATTTTGTTCCTATTTTAAGTGAAAAGCCAAATAAACTATTAAAAAGTGAAAGGCTGCAAAGAAAGGTATTACAGAACAGCAGTCTTATTTAAACCACGATCAAGTTCCCCCCAGACCAATGTAATTCAATGTATCGGAAACTATTTATAAATCGATATAAGTTTTATCGATGTGTAGTAATAATCGTCTATATACCTTGCGATATATCAAGTGGTAAAAAAATATAGCCAACATTGTTTTCTGGATGTGAATCGTGGGTTTATCAGGAGAAACACACGAGCAAGGTTAATGCGGTTGGAATGAGATATCTAAGAAATGTATGTGGAAATACTCGTAATTGAACAGTCGGTATTGAATGTGTGCGAAGATGTCCGGTTTGAAAGAGAACTCAATGGGTCAATGTAAAAGAAGTGTCTTAAGTTGGTTTGGGCATATTGAGAGGATGAATGTGGATCCAGTGATGAACCAAACATGAAGGGTGTAGGTCATGTTAGACGTGGCTAAATGTTGTTGACAAATTGTGTGAAAAAGGTAGAACCATCTTAGGTGTTAAAATAATGAGAAGTGCATGATCTTGTGTATGTGATGTATGTGAATGAGGGAGTATGCAAGGATAGGGAAGTTGAAAAAATTAGTGAGGAGGGATTATTAGTGTTGAGTTGTATGTTTATTGAGCTAAAGGCACATGTTTGTTTCTACAGTAGGTATGGCTATCAGTATGTATTGTATGTGTAATGTATGTAATGTATGTGTATGTATTGTATTGTATGTGTATGTATTGGTATGGTGTTTATGTATGTTATGTATTGTATTGATGTGTAAGTATGTTTATTGTATGTTTTTTGTATGTGTATGTATTGTATTGTATTGTATTGTATTGTATTTTGTATATGTATTGTATATTGTATGTGTATGTATTGTATGTGAGTGTGTATGTATTGTATGTGTATGTGTATATGTGTGTTGGTTATATGTGTAGTTGTGTATATGTATATATGATGTATGTATATATGTATATCAATAAATATTAGGGAAAATTGCCATTCCTACTGTTGATAGATAGGCTACTATCAATACCTATAAATGACACTAATAAAAGTCCTTCCTTGTGAAAATGGGAACTTAAATACAAAGCGTGAGTTACTGGGAGGGTTTTACTGCCATTATTTTATCCTCCCACTGACAAAGTTTCGAGATAAAGATGAAAAGACAGTGGTAGGGTGTGAGAAAGGTCTACACCGTTTTATCGGTCGTGGTCGGAATCAGTCCGAATTGATGCGTGGTGTCCCTGCTCCTTTTTTTTTTAGAAGAACGCACCCTTCCACCTTCCGTAACTCCCCCAGTCCGCCATCCCAAAATAGAGAGTATTTTAACGACACCTCTAACACCTGGAACGATATGAGAATGAGGAAGCATGATACCCTTTTTAGACGATACTTCTGGAACCAATTGGTCACTTCGTTTTGTTACGAGCTCCTAGTAAGAGTTAAATAAAAAAAAATCTATCCAATGACCCCTGTGTCTGTGTGGAAAAACAAAAGTACCGTTACACCAATCGCAGCCACATCGGTTGGTACACGGATTAAGGTACAGTCTTATTTCATTTAGACATATTCTTTAGATTGAAAAATGACACCTGGACACGTGAATCGAACCTGGAACCTGGAACATTAGTACGCAATGCTCTAACCACTTAGTTGTCACAGAATCTTCCCGTGTTTAAGGTCATTCTTCATCATATATTAAGGCAGAGTCTATGATGGACGTTGCGGAAATCGTCTGCTACAAATGTTGATTTTTTTAATATCACGAGCTATCAGATAATGGCCCCCG
>JBCFYV010002831.1:0-27663 GCA_039000515.1 Timema cristinae | reverse complement strand
TAGGGAGGATAGGAGGGAATTTGAATTTAGGGGAAGTGTAAATAAAGAGTGGGAACCTATTTGGGGAAAAAATTTTACCCACCCCCCTAAAAACCCGACCGGGATCGAACCAGATCTCCTCGTTATGGGGCAGTCTAGTCTATTTTTGAGAGTAGCGCCTTTTAGCCCAAAATGCAAACCACCGAATCGGGTTTTTATTATTTTTTTTTTATTTTTATTATTATTACTCGAATGTGATAAGGATGAGGAAGGAAGAAATTTTAAAGTTAATATTTTTATTATTTGCGGGGGAAGGGAAAAGTGGAAAAAAACCCCCCCCAAAGTAGAACCGACCGAGATTCGACCCCCGATTTTCCCCGTCTTCACTAGACCAGTTTTAAAAACGGGGGAGTGAGGGTTTTTTTTAGACCGTTGGGCCACGCAAGGGGGGTTTAAATGTATGTTTTTAATTTCCTTTTCTCTATAATTATGTATTTTTCATAAAAATCATATGCAATGCGCACCATTTTAGGGCCCCATTTATTCCCCATTTCCCTGCTACAATTGCACTTGAAAACAGTGATTTAAAATGGCGCCACACAAAATATTCTGTTCAAAAACTTCCGGTGGGACAACAGAAAGGGCCCTTTTAAAAAAGTTTGTGGTTCATGGTTATTTCCGTTTGTTGTTCCTTAAAACAAAAAAACCCGCGCAGGGTTTATACGACAAGTTTTTTTTGTAAAGGCTTTTTCAATTTTACCGTTCAAAAAAGTTTTTTATTAAAAGGGGTCGCAGGTGAATGGTGAACACCGATTGGTTTAAAAGGTTTAGTTTTTATGTATCAATCCGCCTCCCCCGGTTTTATGAGAACTTCAAATATTACACAGGCATTATTTATTCATTAAATAACCCCGAAAGTTTATTAGTCGTATTTGGGTTTTATATTAATTGTTTAGTTTGATAAATGAATAAAATATAGCAATTTGGGGAAAAAAGGGTTAAAAGTAAAAATAATGTTATCTCAAGTGGGTTTCAGGGAAACAGTGACGCAAAAACCATTATAAATTTGTGTCATTCGCAAAGATCTCGAAAGGAATTTAAAATTTATAAACCTATGGGTGTTTCAGGAAAAAAGGCAGTCCAAGTGTTTTTCTTAAGTGTTTGCATTTTTAAAAAAAAAGGGAGGTTAGTGCAGTTTTAACTTTGCGTTTGTGAATTATGATAATATAATTTTTTCTCTATAGATATTATTTGTGGGGAAATTACAATAATGTTGATTGTTTGTCTATCCCAAATTTTTAACCCAAAGGGTTTTAATTTAACCCGTTAATATCTGTTAATTTAATTGTTTAAAATTTTTTGGGGAATTCCTCTCCCTTTCCCCTTAAATCATATTATTACCATAGGGGAATAGCCCTTGTTTTAAGGTTTTGCGGTTTTTTAACGTGGGACTTTCTTTAACAGACGGTTAATATCCGCACACGGGTCATTTTTTTTGGCCCAGGGGTGAAAGGTCCTACCAATTTTTCCGAGAAAGGAAATTTTTACTTTCCTTACAGGGGTTTTTTTTACAAAACCACAATCGATGTGGGGAAACCGGGCGGCTTTACTTCCCCCCCAAAGGGGGTTTGGGTACGGATTTTTATCGTCAAGGGAAAAGACCGTCGAACCGGGTGGGGTTTTTAAACCCCACGAACCTCGGTTCCTGATACCCAAAACCACCCAGGGGCGATGAAAGAATTTATCAATCAAAAATGGAGAACCCCGTCCTCCTCTCCCTCCGCGAGATTTGAACCACAATTTCCATCACAGGGGAAATGCATACCCTTGTGAGCCGATGCCTTAGATGAATGTGGCCATCAAAAACTGTTTTTGCCTCGCGTTTTTCTGCCCGTTTGGATTATAAATTTGTTAAAAAATTTAAAATGCTATATTTATCATATATTGATAAATATTGTTCTTTTTTTTTAACTGGAGTCGAAGTCGGTACATTTTTACCGAAATCCTTTCTTTAAAAGCCCTTTTGTTTTATAGATTGATACTATTTTTCAAAAGTGATGCTGCAAATTACATTAGGCCTACCTCCCCAGATCTTTCATAGCTGCCAGGTAGGTCTTATGAAAATTGGCTGAATCTTAGAGATTTTATGTTTATAAAAGTTTTTTACACATTTGTCTCGAATAGTTTGGTGATAGTTTTTTTTAAGAAAGTGTTTAATTTACTAACACCATTTTTTTAGTTATTTTGTCGAAATTTAACTTTGCTTGGGGGAAAAAGTTACAGTAGCCCTTTGGGTTCTTTGGTGCTGACTGACCGCTCACAGCTGACAGCTAAAAAACTTCGAAAAGTTACCAGACCAAATTATGTATCCCTACGCCGAACCATATGATCTGCAAAAACATGTGTTTAGCAGCTGTCACCTCTGAGGTCAAAATTTATGTATATACCTAAATGTTGACTGTCAGAAGTCAGCTGTGAGCTGTCAGTCAGCACCAAAGAAGCCACGAGGCTACTGTACATACCTATGATATAGCATTACAACATCAAACCATCGCGTCAGAAATGGTATCTTGCGGATTAAAGGGCGGAACCACACTTATTAAATGTAGTATGGGCAGAGGCTCCGGAATATATTTGGAAGTGGTGAAAAAAAGGGGGAGGGGTCTACTAAGAGGGTTGTCCCGGGTTCCTTTGTTAGTAAAATGTTAAACTTTGGATGACTCTTAAGGCTATTTGATGGAGGGTTTATTTTCATGGGTAGTACTTTATTTATACTTTTGTTTGTAAAAAATATGATATATATACTAAACATCCATATTAAAAAGATGGTAGGAAGAGCGGATTAGACAAAACCAATTTTTTTTTTCTTTCGGAATTAGAGGGCCCTATAAATGGGTCGTCATTGGAAATCCTTTGAAATTAAATGCCTCAAAAGCTTTTTGAAGTGTTTCTTCACAAAAAAATTTAAAATTCAAATTGCTCTAGGGTTGTTTGTAGATGACTTTGCCTGAATTCATTTTTAAAAATTATATCTTTTAAATGCTAATTGAACAAGCAGACAGGAATTACAAAAAAATTGGATGCCTTTAGAAGCTATTTAAAAGGAATTTTAATTGCATGGGTTTTTAATATCGGGAAATACTTAAAGGAGAGTTTTAAATTTTCTCTCAGTCCCCCCAAAAATAAAAACGGGGGCTTGAGGACATTTCACAACCCCCGAACTGTGCCCATGTGAAGGAGTAAACCAGGATCCTTAAAATGCTCGTAGATCCTTGTGTTTTGTTTTTTATTTTTAATTGAATCGATCCCAACTTTATTTACCACGCTTATTTTAACACAATAGCGTATCAAGCCCTTTGGGCTAATTATTCAGTCGATATTCGGATGTAAGTCAATCTCCTTTCAGGTCTCCAGAACCGAGGGGAGGGGGGCTTCCCCCACGCCCCGTTTCTGTTCGGGAGCTTAGCTTTTAAATTTCAATGTTTTAAATTTAATTTTAAAATATGTTAAACTACTGGAATATTGTCAGACATAGCCCATGCCATATTGGACAGTTGAGTGTCCCAATTTGTCTCATATATTCCAATATAAACCAAAACCTGCACCATTTTTTTTGGGAAAAATTGTAATAAGTGAAGCCCATTTCAAGAAGCATAAAAGGGATATCAAGGGGGTCTAAGTCAAATCCTTCTTCCACAATCCTTAACGTTTTTTCGAAAAGTTTTTTGGAAAAAGTGAAAGGTTTGAATTCATTTGTCATTTATTACTATAGGAGCCTACACAATACAAATCAAAAATCAACAAAAAATGATACACAGAAAAACTAACCGCCTTCAAAGGCTTAAAGATTAAGAAACATTTTTTTTAACCACCGTCTTGACATCATGGTATAACTGAAGTATCATTCTCGCAATAGACCGAACTCGAGGACGTGAAGATTGGTTTCAAATTTCCGGCTGGGTGTAAAAAGGGTGGTTTTCCCTCAAACAGGTATCAAATCTCCCTCCACACAATGCATGGTACGCTTTCTTTAAATTTAACCCCCAACCTAACAAATTAGCTAATTAGTGTAGGCTATAACCTAATGGCTATGAGACGAGGTTTCTAGAAAATAACATTTTCTGGTAAAAGGTCCTTACACCACCTTCAATTGCCCGGGCAGGACTTTCGCCCTCGTTTTCAAATACTCCCCTGCCCGCCCCATTCATCTTGAACTGCTTGTTATTCGCATTTGGGAGTTTGGGTTTGGGGTTAACTTGACTAGTAATAATACGGCACATAGAGTAGTTTCTTTCAACTTGTACACCTTAATTGCGTTCGGAAGGGAATGGGAAATCAAAAAAAAAAGAATATTTCATATTCAACTTAGTACGCTAAAAGGCATTAGAATGGAATGGCAGATCATATCAAAAAAAAAACACAATTAAAAGTAAACCTAATGATTAAATGAATGGGCCATTTCATATTCAACTTAGAAACCCTAAGTGAGTCGAAGGGGAATGGACCAGTTTCATATCAGACTTAGTAACCTCAATGCATAGAATGAATGGCAGTTTCATATTCGACTAGTACGCCTCAAGGCATAGAATGGAATGGGCCATTTCAATTCAGACTTAGTACACCTCAAGTGCATTAGAATGGAATGGCCAGTTTCATATCAGAAATAGTACCCAAGATTAAAAATGGATTCAAAGAAATAAAAGGGAAATGAGGAAGTTTAAATTCAGACTTATACACACAATGATTAGAATGGAATGGGCATTCATATTCAGACTTAGTACACTCAAGTGGTCGAATAGAAGGACCAGTTCAAATTCAGACTTATACGCTTAAGTGATTCGAATGGATGGCCATTCATATCAAACTTAGTACCCTAGAGTGCGGTGCTAAATAAAATACAGGCAACACCTACTAAACTCAAATGAATTAACCTTAAATTTAAAAACTGGCCATTCAATCGATCTTAGGTAGGCCGTCCATAGGTTAAAATTAACACTCTTGAGTTGAATATGAAAACTGGTCCTTAGGATAACTAAAAGAAGGCAAAAAAAAAACACTGCTACTTTGGATGAACGTAACTATGGAGCAAAAACTGCGCTATACTGTATTACACGAATCATTATCGAAGGTACATGATAAAACCGGTTAGGGGTGGCCCTCGTGTTCTTTGTTATTGCAGTTTTACGACCAGCTGATACTAAAGTTCCGTTTGTAAACGATTTATACACAACTTTACTTATTTTTGACAAAAAAAGAATTATAAATTTAAACATTTCACTCCTATTTTTTATTACAACGCTCTACTACCTTGGCTATAGTTATAAAAACCCTTGTCCTTTGGGTTTTTTGCAAGTATGTAAACTAATGAATTCAAGCCTTTTTTGATAGTCCACCGTTTTGCACAAGAGACTACAAAAAAGTCCGCGCCAACTTAAGGTTGCTATGACATTTTGAATTTTTTTCGGGCTTAAAAATAAATTTTTTAACTTTTGAATCATCTCGTGGAACAGCAAAAGCAAAGTTTGCTAAATTTAAGTTTCTAGCTCATCTGAAAGTAGGTAAACATAATGACAGTGAAGATTTAAGCCATGTGGCTTGTAGTATAGTGAAGTTATACCTGATGATTTTAGGATTAAAAAAGGCATATTAAAGGAAGGACCGCATTGTTGGAAGGAAGGAAAAAAAACAATTTGGAAAAAATACTCTCAGTAACCGACTGAGATTCGAAACTCAAATCACCCCTCATCGCAGTATTACAAACTAAACGCCTTAGACCACGCGACCACAAAATAAATATCTCACTTTTAAAGCATATATTTTATTTTGTGCACCACGTCTTACCACCAGCTGATATCAAATTGTATAGCTATTAATCAAAATCCGAAGTTGTTGATATGTTTTATTATCCGGAGCTGGCATGGATCCCCAGCCCTTCAGCGGGTTATACAACCATCTGTAGAAATCCATGAAACTAAGGAGCACAGTAAAAATGGTAAATTCCCGTTTCTTTCTACACGAATTCTATAAGCGAGCGGAAAGGCCTACATTTTTTTCGAAAGATGTTCACATATTATCTCTAGGGTTATTTAAACATCACAATCGATAGGACCGTCGTTTTAGTTTCCGAAGGAATTTGGCCGATTTTTATCACCGATAAAAATCCGTCAACTAGCTGGTTTAAACCACGAACATCGGCCCTGGTGAGCCTTTCCCAAGACCACCGGGCTGATTATATTATATAATGGGAGAAAAATTATGATAGATTATAATAAATGTACACCATTCATGTAAAGAAAAGGGAAATCCATTAAAATGGAGAAATCCTAGCTATCCAGTGTTTCAAAACCAGACCCTCCTGCAACATTATGGACAAACTTAATACCATTTATACCCCCACCCGGCTTACGCTTCAACTACACTAATGAGGTAGGGACGATAAAAGAAAAATAAGATTTACTGTAACTCATCCGTGGCTGAAATAGGAACCATTTAAGAAAAAATACCCTAATTATCCCCGGGCTAGGATTTTAAACCTGAACTCCACGTCACCAGAAGACCAGAGTAGAACTGGACGTCTAGTCCGGGGTTTCCATCGCTGCAGTTAATACCTAAATCAATCAAGGAAACTCAGCAATCGTTTGTACAATGTTTCTAGTAGAACAATACAAATTGTCTTGGAACGTTTTTCTTTTTCTCTTGTGATTTTTTTTGTTTTGTTTCTGTTTTCTTTTTAAATACATTACAGGCTAATAGAGGCTTATCCAAAGGTTCTAATCTATAAACAGGACCAACCAAACAGCACCCGCACTAAAAATTGTTATTTTTCTGCGAAGTTAAAAGGAACAAACCGTCTCGGTGGCGTAGTTAGCTAACTCGCCGGGTGGGTGTTGAGCTAGACCACCGAGGAGGGGGAAGGGGTAAAGGGTTCGAATCTCGGTCGGGTGAACTGGGGGTGTTTTTCCCTAAATGGTCTTCCCTCACCTCCCCCGCAAATGCGGGTTCACTTCCTCTAAACTCAACCTCCCAAATTTCCCTTAATCCAATTTAAATTTAAACCAAAGGGGTAGTAAGATGCGTACTAAAAAAAAGGGGGGGAGGGGGAACAAAACCATTAGTAAAAATAGTGCATTTTTTCCCTCTAGCCAAACATTTAAACCGGACGTTTAGATCGGTAGGAAATCGCTTTTAAACTGAGATAAGGCGTTGGAATGTTTATATTATTTTTTAGCATCGCGTCTTCTAACCGTTTGGGAAACCAAATTTTTTTAGTTTATCAACAGCCTGATACAAGGGGCAGGGTTGAAAAGGTCGTTTAAACAAAAAGCACCCACAAGAAAGTATTAAGCGTGTATTCCACACTTTGCTACGCATTGCACTTTATCAAGTGAATTAATGCACTTGCTCAAGGCAATAATACTTAATTAGGGCCGCATTAAGATTACAGTGAGACGCGTTTCTCTATTAAATTAATTATATCCACTTTTATTTAATGTCTCGTGAATAGTCCATTTATAGCAAATATAACGACTTATAGTGAAACATGTCCATCTAAAAATTTTAATAAGTCTAACTTATATATTAATTCCTCTTTACCATATTATCATTTGTGTTTGTGCGTCCCAAATCTGTACTTTCATTAAAACAAATATTTAAATAAATATGCTATCACGGTACAGAAAAGTAATATAAATTGTTCAAATAAAATAAGCCTTCTATCACTACAACCCCACCCACCTCCAAATTACCCCCAAAACAACAAATACGTATAATCCGAACGGGTAGTAAGACGCGGTGCTAAAAAAAATTTACACCGAATCCATAAATTTTTTTTAAACACATTTTGCTCTAATTTAAGAATGGTCGGACCAGCAATTTTCTTAATATTTAATATCTATGAATTCATTTATTATAAAAAGTTTGCCTACTAAAATGAATGAATAGACTAATAAATATGGTCATACTTACCCAGAGTAAAACACACACAAAAAAAAAGATCAAGTTTAAAGGCACCATTTATTCAACTTTAACAAATACGGTAAAACAATAAATCCATCTCAAAGTTCAAATATACAATACTTAGATAAACACTTTAGTTGAAGTTTAAAATTTAAAATCTGGAATAATATATTTCGTGACAGGTTTTGATGATACGAATATAAGTTTCTTTTGTAAAACTAAAATGAAAACTGAGAGAAGTGACCAAGGCCCAAAATCAATGTTTAGTCTTTGCACTGCAACTTTTGTTTTAGTCAAAATTGTATTTGGCACGGACAAAGATACAAACACGTGCACCTTTTCTCACCAGGCTAACCCTACAATCACAGCTGCTTGATCGACTCGTGCCGATGGTAGAGTTAGTGTGATTTTGCAAGGGGCGTACCCTGATGGAAGGTTAAAGGGGCCTCCCCCCCCTCTTATAAAAGATCGCATTATAATATAATATATATAATTTTATTATATAATATTATATTTAATTTTAATATATATATTAATAGTTTATTTAAATGGTTTACTGTTGTTACTTTAAAAGTTTCCTTAAAATACTCCCAATCATGCAGCCCTGATCAAAGCGGGGACACAAAATATGGTAGGATTTTGGGCGTACAATTCAAAGGCCCCGGGGTTCGATTCCCGTGTCTAAGTGTCGTAATTATTTAAATTCAAAGAAATATACACATTTGTTGTGGTGAACATTGATAGCATTTAATTTTTTTATTAGTTTCATTTAGAGTATTGATGATATCTATGAAACGTGACAATGAAGTTCTAATAGCTTTGCATATAGATATATTGAGTTTGTTTTAGTAGCTTTTATAACTGCCACTCCTAATCTCAATCGAATAACTATTTATCGGTAGTATAAAAGTATTTAATCTACAGTCCGATTTGAAAACTGAAAACTCATTTACCACAATGGCGCGAAAAAAATATTTGTTTTACATTATTAGTCAATTTCATTAATAATGAAAGATAAAACCGGGGATTCTTAAAAAGTTATTGGAAGCTTTTGATAACTTTTAGATGAACTTAATGATTAATAAATCAAATAAGACATATTTATAGAGTGCCAAACTTTAGTGACTTTAAATCAATGTTGTTGGTCCAATGTGGACTTCCTAAGAAGAACGGGGTCTGGTTCTACTATTCGTAGTTTAGAAATAATACAGGTATACTAATACCGCACTCACTATCTGTTATAACTTTTGATTTTGATATCACTTTTATGTCTGAAATCACTTTTAAACTTTCTTTAAAGCCATAAGAATTAAACGCTATGAGATAAATAAAACGGTTTAATTTTTTTTTTCATAAAACGAGAACTATTAATTTTAATATAAGTGCGCCTGTTATTTAAATGTAATCAATCTATGTGTGTGTGCGAGAGCCTCCGCCATTAAATTTGTTGTTTTTTGTACTTATTCATATGAATCGCAACTAAACTGGGAAAGGCACGGAGCTAAAGGTCTCAAATTCAAAGACTTTTTTGTTTGTCTTCTAGAATTGATTATTCTGTAAGTGGTGTTATATAATCAGTTGGATCAGAAAGTGCCCCGTCAAATATGCATACAGTAATAATAAAATACACATGACAGTGTACTTAAAGGTTTTTTGCTTTATGAAACATTTTTGTTTCTGTTTTCGCCGAACTAACGATTGGAACGACACCATTTTTTATTACGATTTTTTTTTTCTTTTGTTTGTTTTCAGCGGGTACATAAATTATTTTCTTTTCTTATCCCAGGGCCCAATTGTATCAGGGAAAGCGGCAACGATTTTTTGTAAAAAAAAAGGTAAGCGCAGTAAAACTTGTTCTTACTTTAGACATAATTGTATTTAAAGAATAGCACGAAATAACCATTTTAATTGAGCTAATTATTCCAAGCAACGTCTGACTAACATTTTTTTTCCCAACTCGAATTTTTATCTCACCGGAAGTATTATGTGAGTGGGTGGCGGCAGTCACGTAGCTAGCGTGAGGATGCTATGGCAACTCCAATAACGCCCCGAAATGTCATATAAAACTTTTATTAACCGCGTCAAAGTAACATTTTGGGCTACACGCATAGCTACATTGATTACGTTAGTGGAATAAAAAATTATGAAGGAAGAATTTTCGAAGGAAATATACTACTCATTTACGTGGTGAAAAATGGAAAACCATTTAGGTGTCAGTACATCTAACCGGGATTCGAACTTCGATCTCCTAGTCATCAGCAACGTATCTAAGAATGACGCGTTAGACCATGCGACCACTGTTGAGGTTTATTATAGTATGATTTTGGCCGGAATAACAGTAGAAGTTAGTTACAAATATTACTAAAACAATTTTAATATATTCATACATCCAGTCATATTACCTGTAGCTGTCACTTTTGATAAATATTATCAAAAACACTAGAATAACACAAATAATATTGTAAAATGTTATAAAGGGTTGAAAACAAGAAATATGTTTAAATTTTTCTCTAATGTTCTTCCAACTAAAGGTCTAGTTAAAATTAAACTCACCTTTTAAAACAAAAAAAATTTGAATATGTTTACTATTAAGTCTTAAATTATCATAATATTATCTGTGGATTATTGTAATCAATGCTATGCCTTGATTTCTTACGAATGACATTTATTTGGAAAACCCTTTTTTATAGAATATCCATTTTTTTTAAGTCAATATATCATTTCACTATATGTAAGTGCTATTTTATAGGTATTGATATTATGTATCAAACTGACAGCTGCAGATCACGTGATTTTACGTATTAATACATGAATGTGTTTCTAGCAAATTTTTATCTGTCAGATATGTTCATTCGTAAAGCAATTGAGTTATAGAGGCAGCGTAAACGCGCGTCTTAGGCAAATCAACCAAGCAACAAGTTAATCACAAAATTCCCTCTTAGGCCTACAAACAGTTTTTTTCTTATGGTAGCTCACTCTCACCATGCGAATGCGGGTAATTTATTATTTATTCCACCTCCCTCATTGCTACACCATTTGTTCAGCATATTTGTATATCCTAGATGGGAAGTAATACGAAATTTACGAAAAAACAATTAAAAAACACGTTAATAACCCTTGTTTTGAACGTACTAATTATAAAAAAATTATGTTTTTACAGGTGAATACACAAATAACTATGGCGCCACAAATTAATGGTCATGGCATCGTGTAAGTATCTATATGAATGTCACAATTCTGTAACATTAAACCGACGGATCCATAATCAAAGCTATGAAACTTTATTGGGTTGATAGTAAAACTTTTTTTTTTTGTTTGTGTGCACCTAACAGTCCTATGAAGCCGGTTAACTAGGTCTCATTAGAACGTGCTAAAAATACATTCACATTCCCATGTATCGCCTTGATATCATTGTTGGTTTACGCTGTTTTTGGGTCACGGTGACATGCGATTTTAATCCCCTCTACGTGTTTTCGTAATTTATAATACACATCATCTTGCATGGCACTCCGGAGGGCCTACCAAGCTATTACCTAAGTGAAGGTTATTTAGACATGCGTTTTGTTTAGTTTCTCTTTTGTTTTTAAAAGTTTATTAGAGTACGACTGTTTTGGCACAGAAAGAAAATAAGAACTGCCACCCCTAAAAAGAGAAAAACTGTGAATTTCTGAATATAATGTAAATGACCCCCTTTAATTATTAAAAAAAAGTCATGGATGAAGTGTATTTTTTTTTAAAGAACTGTATGTAAAAATTTCCTTTTAATACTTCATCCATGTAGAATCACGCGTCTACGTTTTAACTTTTTTTAAAAGTAAAGATCAACTATATTCCTTCACATACCTGGTTTGACAGTTCGAAAATCATATGTTTAGGTTTTGGGTTGCCAAAATTTTGTAAAAGATTCAGTTTTGTTATAAATGTAAAGATCTTTAATTACCTGTTATATATTACATTTAAAATAACGTAAACTTTAAGTTTTCTCATACTATTTCATTTTTTTAAATAATTTATTTTTACCAACTCGAAAGAATATTTTAAAAACATAATTAAAAAGTATTTAAATTTTCGTTTTGGAACTTTACTGATTTTGTGTAATAAGTGCACACATCAATAACTTTTAATACAGGCATCGTATTTACTTGGAAAAGAGAAAATTGTTGTCATTTTTTTACATACAATAAATATATTATGATTATTTTATCGTATTTTGAAATATTTAACTGAATAAAATTGTTCATCAAATGGTGTCTGCATCATTGTAAAAAACTTTTTTACCTTTATGTTCAATCTATAGTTTAGATTTGTTAGTCCCATTTTAAAGATATGTTCGTTAGAAATTTTGTAAAAGGGGTGTTAATATTTTTTTAAGGGCAATAAAACTATAAATAAACTTTTGTCCGACCTCAAAAAAAAATATAAATAATATTGGCCTAAATTACTGGGTTAACTATCCATTAATAATTACCATCTGTTTTCATTTCAGTCATCCAAAGTGATAGATGTCAGCTGTTGGCGAAATGATATATTAGGGATTACTTCGTAAACATTTCGAGCTGTCATCCAGGTAAACTTAACTCGTGAATGCCTTATAGCTAGTTTTGACACTATTGACAAGGGGTCCAAGAAGCAAGGGGTAGGTCTATATAAGCAGCTTGTGCGTATGAATTCATATATGATACACAGAAAAAAGTTCGTTTCATCACACGACTCGTTAAGGAGTGAAGAACTAACACAAATTACCCGGTACACAGTACTTTTAACACAAAACTGTAATTTTAAACCAAAACCATTCGTAATTTAACAGAAACTGTGTCTTTTTTATAGCACACCTTCAGTACCGAAGATGAAATTTATTAAAATAAATCGTGTGCAACCCCAAAAGTTTTGCTCATTTCATAATTATTATAAGCATAATAATAATCAGGTAACATCACCGTGTGCTAAGTGCGCAGTAGGTCATGCACGTGATGACCTCATAATTAAACCCAGATATCAATATCAAATATGCTCAAATACAGGGCAATATCTCAATAAAAAGACCGCACCACTTTAATTGGCCCCGTATCGGGGGTCAATATCAAATAACCCCCTCGGTGGCGTATTTTGGCTAACGCGAAGTTCGAATCTCGGTCGGGTGAACTGATTTTATTTTCCTAAATGGGGTGAATGGGGGAATGCCAGGCCTCCACCGTGGTTCAATCCACTTAAACTGTAGGTCCTCCATTTAAAACCCCTCCACAATCACCCTAACCATTACTCCCCAATTACCCGTTAAGGAGGTGTTTTAACCCGAACGGGTAAAGGTAGGAAACGGGTTGTCTAATAAAAATAATAATCCTAAATGGTTTTCCACTCTCCCTCCACGCAAATGCGGGTTCATTTCCCTCTAATTAAACCTTCCCATTTTAATCCATTAGCTTAATTAGTACTTAAAGCATATAACCCGAACGGGTGTAAGACGGGTGCTAAGTATTTTTATTATTATTATTATTATTATTATTATTATTATTATATAAATAGCACAATAATAAAATTCCGTGTCACCATAATTGGCTCCCAATCGCGGGGCATAAAATACCATATCATCATAGTAACCAAACCCTAGGCATTCTAAAATTTTAAGAAAAATTCCCAGGTGACCAAGTAGTGACAAGGGCAGATTATTTTTAAGTTGGTGGCGATAGTTGAAACCTTAATTCTCGGATTTAGGAAACTGTATTTTTAAAGTTATTTGTAAATGATGGTTTTTTTAAAGTTAGGAGTGTTGTTTGTTTGTTTTCACATTCACCATAATTTCGTGTAGGGAAACTAACACGTTTTCAAATCGTGGGACATTACAAATTTTTCAACTTAAAACTTTTACCTAACCTTATTATTATTATTATTATATTTTTTATTATTAATTAATTATTATTTATTATTAAACAGGTGTCTTACTACCCGTTCGGTTATACGCACTTACGCTAATGTGTAAGGGTAGGGTGATTGTGAGATAAAAATGGAGGACCTAAGTTTAACGTGGAATCCGAACCAGGTTGGAGCCTGGCATTCCACACATTCACAAGATGTGATTAATACACGTCTTGTCAGAGGTTTAAGGAGGGGTTTGGTAATCAGAAAAAATAAATGCCGGGACCGAGGATTAAACCCAGGACCCCCAGCACAGAAGTCTGACCCCTTTACCCCTAGACCACCAGGTCACCGACACCTAACCTTCTTTGGGCTACTTTGTTAGTAGGCAGGACAACGATGCTATTATCAAACCCTTATTAATTAAACTTTTCTACACAATCTACTACAAAAGGTATTTCTCCTTTCGATGTTTGATGAGTTTTTAAAGGTGGGAACTTTAGGAGAATGGGGTCAACGGCTGGTAAATTATTTTTTTCTCTGTACAAGTCTGCGGTCGAAAAACTTTCATAATCGAAAGTACGGGGGTACAAAGAAATTCTAAAATTTCCAAATCAAAATCAAAACCCTCTCAAAAATAGTTACAACTTTAAAGCTTTTCCCAACATTAAAGAGGGTGACACCCCTTCCTCTTCTCCCCCCTCCCCAGTGCGATGCCCCTGTGGACACCAAAAAACCCCATATTTTCTGGGGCCAGGCGTGCTAGAAATCCAGTTTTACCACAAGTTCCAGTTTAAAATGAGAGGATACATTTATTTTATATTTAAATAAGGCAATCCATATATACAATAGGAATATACTCTAGACTTATTCCTATCTCAAAATAAATGCATAAGGTTTTGTGTTTTTCACAAACAAGAGTGGCTAAAAAAACCTTTTAGGAATTAATTATATACTGCAAACGCGTGCGTGACATTTCTCAACGCCAATATAAAAATTTGTGAAAGCCCAGCAGCGGTCAGGGGGCCGAAACTAACGAAGCTAATTTATAAAATGACAATTCCATCCTTCATGTTTATCTCTCTGTATCTGTACTGTTGTTATGGATGATTGTGCAGGCGCAAGTGTCCTGGGGGGGCCACCGGTTCACAATAAAGCGGTTTTAATCAACAATAATACAAGCCACTTACGTGTCCATGATAAGGGGGAGTCTTAAAAACAATTTATACACATTCTAGTGACTTATTTTAATTTAATTTCTTTAAAATTTCTTCTTTTATATACACATAACTAACCCTATTTAATAATGCTGGTTTTTCGTTTGACTCCTTGTCCTTATTTAAATAGTTAAAAGATTGAAATTTTTTGGAAATAGAAACACCGGTAAATATTTTTGCATAAAAATTTGGGGAAAAGTAGTCCCTTTATCCCGGAAAAATCACATCAACTTAACGTTAAATTAAAGTTAACGTAACTTAAAGTAAAGATCTCGTGTTTTAATTGAACGATCACGATGCATTTAATTTAAACGTTAAACTTGCAGTTAACTTAAGTAGGAGATGCCTAGGAGGTCTTTTTACTTTAAGTGAACTTACTTAAAGGTTCATGTGATTAGCCAGCCAATCTTATCAGTAATGTAACGGCTTTTTTAGTAATTAATTTAATTGTTTTAAAATCAAGGTCTACTTTTTAGCTTTAGTTCTATGATCGGACTTTTAAATAAAAATAAGCGCTAGTATCGTATAATTATAGAACGTTAAGAACAACTAAATTCAATAGGGTAAAGAATTAAAACCACAAAGTGTTTTACAAGTTTTTTTTATATAAAATGGAAAAATGTATTACTTTCAAAAAATATCATTTTATTAAAATATAAATCAACTAACATAATCATGTTTTTTTTTAAAAGCATTTCGGTTTGAAAACCAAATCATTACACGTAACGTAACGTTAAAACAGAATTTTAATACATTGATATTTAAAAATTTTGGCGCCAGCTTAACCGATTTTTCTACAGACTAATGATATAGGGAAGACTCAAGTTAGCCCGCCACATTAAATTTTCTCTAGATTTTCTAATTTAAACCCAAATGTTCATTTTCGGCACATAGAGCAAAAAAACGGAACAATAAATTTTGACATAAATACATTTTTGTTATTTGTGTTTTTCAAAATGTGCGGCTAGCTTGGCTCAAGTGGCCCGCCACATTCATTTTTTCTAAAGGGGGGGAGCCAGTTTCACAGCACAAATTTCATGTTCAGGCAATTAGTACAATAGGCACAAAACGATTGAAAAAATATAAAATATAAATACAATTTGATGAGTATCCAATACCTAATCCAATTTAGTTACAAAACCCACAGATCAAAACACATACTCTTGGATGGAGATGTTTGGTTTCGAATTGTTTTGTTAAGTTATTGAATCGTGTTCACACATAAGTTAAGTAAATTTTAAGCAGGGGCGGCTCGACCTAAGGCGCGGAGGCTCGCGCCCCCCATTCCCACGAATCCCCAGTCTTTTTTAAAGTTATTTTTCGCACTCCTCACGACAATTTTATCTTGCCAAATAGTTTAAGGAAAAAATATGTTTTGGTTTAAGTAATAGCAGGAAATGTTTTAAATGGCAGGGGTTTGGGTGCGAGGCGGTCAGCGCTGACTTTGTGAAACCAAAACCCTTTCCCCACCCCCTTCACCTCTTGCATCAATGGCATGCAGGTCGGGGCGAGCGGTCAGCGCCTGCCCATAGTGAGACCAAACCTTCCTCCCCTTAACACTTTGGGTCCCAACCTGCTATAACCTTGCTTATTTCTTCTTTTGAAGCGCACTCCCTTAACGTGCCTAAGGTTGAAAGCTTGTGAAATGTGTATAGCTTTGAACCAGCCAATTTTTTGTTGTCAGTCATCCTGCGGCTCCTGAAATCTTGAGGATGGGGTGTGGGGGTGTGTGTTTATAAGCTAATAAAAATTGTTTTGGGTTACCAATCACATTTTGATTCATCAATCTGCAATGCAAATTTACTTTTTTAAACCCAAATTGGGGGTTTTTTGGTTTCAACGTCTGGGGCCCAAAT
The DNA here is from genome assembly GCA_039000515.1 of Timema cristinae. Taxonomy (NCBI): domain Eukaryota; kingdom Metazoa; phylum Arthropoda; class Insecta; order Phasmatodea; family Timematidae; genus Timema; species Timema cristinae. The sequence goes on along the minus strand of JBCFYV010002831.1, from coordinate 10,802 downwards.
TTTCGTCAATTGGGCCGGAAAAACATTTGTTGCTCAAAGGAACCAATTGACTTATCTTATTACTAGGGCCCCCCTAGCATGTTTTCAACTTTTTTTTGGGTTAGCCCGGAAAAACCCAAGATTTTTCCGCCAATTTTTGGAGGTTTACCACATTTAGGATCAAAAAAAAACACCTCGTAAAAAACAAAAGACCTTTGTAAAAGATGGGTTTGTCGTTTTTTTTAAAAAAATTTCACTCACATTAGGCCTTTAAACAGTTTAAATTTGATTTGTTTAAAAAATAACAAAATTCTTTACTCCCTTTATCACTGGGGTACTTTGATAATAAATTTAAAGGATTTCAAACAATAAAAAAAGAATAGTAAAAAAAGATCGAATTAGCTGAAGAAAAATTTTAAAATGTGGAAAAAATCAATTTTTATAAAAAAATCCTTTCCAAAACCCAAACAAAACAAAACCTTTTTCCCGAAACAAAAAAAAACATACATTTCTTTTGGGTTTAAAAACAACAGAAACTTTGACAATGAATGTAAGAAAGACTAGGAAAAGTGGAGGCCATGGGAACAAATTTTTGGTGAGGGCATGTTAGCTGCCACGGGAAGAAAAAATTTTAGGAAAAGTTCTAGGGAAAAATTTTGGGATACAGGGGAAAAAAGAGATAGAAAGAAAAAGCAAAAAAGATGGTAGGGGACATGTAATGAGGCCCTGGAAAAAATAGGGGAAACCCGGGAAGAAAATTTTGGGAAAATAAGTATTTTGGAAGAAAACAGCAAGGGAGGCAAATAAAAATTTAGGGTTTGGGAAAGCAGAAAACAAAAATTTTTCAAGTAAGAGGAGAAGAATGGAAAAATTTTAAAGGGGAAGAGTGGAAAAAAAGGGAAAAAAGGAAAGATGTGGGAATTATACTAAACTGACTCGGCCACAGGCTGAAAAAAGTTGATGAAAATTGATGATGCCAATAGGGATGAGTATGAGATTATTTGTGATAAAATACGAAAGGAATGGGAAACCAAGATGGGAAAAAGGTAAAAAAAATATTTTTTTAGTGAACACTTTTTAAATTTAAAGGGTTTTTTAAAAAAAAATTTAAAATTTTTCTATTTTTAATCTTATTTTAGTCCTAATTAAATTTTCTTAATTTTGGGAATTTTTTTTTTTTTTTTTTCTGATCACCATTTCTTCTTGGGTGTTTGCTCTTCTTAATTTTTAAGGGAGGGTTTTTAAAATTTTTGTCCACATTTTTTTTTTTTTTCCCCCAAACCCATACTTTTAATTATTTTTTAGCTCGCGTCTTACTACCCGTTTGGGGTTTAAAAAATACCCCCCTTACGCTAATTTTGAAAAGGGGTAGGGTATTGTGAGTTTAAAAAAAAGGCCCAAACAGTTTAACGTGGAATCCGAACCCCCCTGGGGGGCCTGGCTTTCCCCCACTTTCCCAAAAGGGGAAAGTCTTGAAAAAAGGGGAAGGGAAAGGGGTTTTTGGGGAAATCAGATAAATCTTTCCCGGGGCCCGGGGATTGAACCCCCCCCGGGCCCAGCACAGAAGTCTGACAATAAATTCTAAAAATAATCTTCTTACACTATCACAAAATTAGCATTTGTATTTTAACTTAAAAATAAATGTAGCCTATGTATGAGATTGATGCCATATGCACCCGGTAGTAATTGACGATCATCAGTGTAGATTTTGACGTTTCAATAGATCAACAACGGATCAGATTTTTACTATTTGGTAAATATTAGAATGTTAATGTTCATCATTTATACTTAGATTTTAAAATTGCCTGTGATTCAGTTAAAAGAAACAATTAGATTAAATATTAGTTAAGTTTGAGATAAGTACCCAAAAAACTTGTCAAGCTAATTTAGATATTTTTAAAACTGACACGTGGCAGGGTCTGGATTGAATGTCACTTATCATAAATACTTAAAAATACATCTCCACTTGCTTTCAAAGAATGTAAAACTAAGAATATGCTAACAAATAGTTTTACAGTTATGTGTGTGAAATATAGTCTTTACCTTGCAAGACGGAAATAAATTTTTGTGTGTTCAAAACAAGGTGCTTAGGAATATGGGTAAAAAAGGGATAAAGATACTGAGGGTGGGGTGGGGTTGGAGGAATTTTCAAAATTTAATGAGCTACATACCTGTACTCATCACAAGACATTGTTAGGATAATCCAATCTTGTAGATTATGATGGTAGACATTCAGTACAATTGGGAGAATATAGAACCATGTTCAGTGTATTGACTGACAAACCTAATGGAGAGAACCAATGGGAATACCTAGACCAGATGTTAGGATAACATTAGAATGAACTTAAAAGAGATAGGATGAAACGAGGTGGACTGGATAGAACTAGATCAAGATAGTGACAAGGGCATATTTTTGAAAGTACGCCAAATGAGTTTTTAAAGTTCCTAATTTCATAGAGTAAGCTTAAGTAAGTATGATACATAGTAGCTATTATTTATTTTCAGCTGAAGGTCGAATTGATGACTGCAGCTGTAATGTTGACACAGTTGACCACTTCAACAACATGAAAATATATCCACGACTACAAAGTCTTCTACGAAAAAACTATTTTTCGCTTCTATAAGGTAAACTATAGTTTGTTAATTTGTTAAGAAATTGATAACCATTGTTGAAAGAAAATATTACCATATATAGGCTACTCAAGATGAAATTGATAAAATTCTATTAAATTTTATTTTATTTGGGCTCTCAGGGTTGGGTTTCAAATAGAGTTGGTTGAATCCACTTATTCCGAACCAGAATCTCCAATTTATCTTTAAATCCTGAATCTCGAATCTGAATCTTGGAATATTTATCAACATAAGAATAAATATAAATATAGTAGAATAGCAAAATACAAATAAGAATTAAAATGTTAACATTTTTTTATTATAATCTATTCATCATAACATTACATTCAGTTAAGTGTAAAATTTCTGGTCTGAGGGACTGATTAAGTTCATACTATAATTATAATCTTGAATTGAGATTTTATCGGATTCTGAATATTGAATATACTTTAGGATTTCAGGATTCAAGGACGCATCCCTACTTTCTAAATTCATCAACAATATCGCTAATAATGGTCTCCAAGTTAATACAAACTTACCATCCATTTGGAAGAGTAATTTAAAATTATTAACTAATTAAACAATATTTTTATTGGCTATTTCATATTTTGGCATGTCTAGCTGGAGAAAAATTTTAGTTTTTAAACTATTATATAGTAATATAATTTAGTGATGAACATAAATAAAGTTTAGTATGAGGAAATATTGTAGGATTTGTTTGTATGATTTGATAAACTCTCTTCACTTTATTTAAACTTCAAAGATAATATTATTTAAAAAGACATGTTTACGTAAGTTGCTATCAGTATAAATGTGCTTATGGAATAGGAAGTGTTATAACTAATCTCTTTGTTTTTAAACTTTATATAAAACTATCATTCTAATTTGTTTCATTAAAACATTAAATGATTTTGTCTTTTAAAACAATACATAATACTGCATTTTGTGCTAGGCTATGTTTTTAGTTTTGTTTACATAGAAAAGGCAATAATAATAAAAGGTCAAACAAAGTGTGATTGAATCATTTAACCAACAAAGTTTAAACTTAGTTAAAACTCAGTGAAGAAATCAACCTAAATACTAAAGAAATTATATTTATACCCCTACTATATAGTATATAATATTTTTCAAAACCACGATTTGAAACCAACATGACCACATTAAAAGAAAACTACCATTGGGAAATGTTTGCATCTCAAAAGTAGATCTTGTGGTATTGGGGTAAAGTGCTCACCTTAGAACCTGATGCGCTGTTCATGGGTTTAAACCCAGCCAAGGTCAACAGATTGTTTATTATTATTATATTATTATTATTATTATTATTATTATTATTATTAGTATATTATTATTATTATTATTAGCTCCGCGTCTTACTCCCGTTCGGTTATACACACTTACGCTAATGTGTAATGGTAGGGTTGATTGTGAGATGAAATGAAGGAACATACAGTTTAACGTGGAATCCGATACCACGGTGGAGGCCTGGTATTCCCCACATTCACAAGATATCTTGTCAGAGGTGAAGGAAGGGTATGGTAATCAGATAAATCTATGCCGGGACCGAGGATTGAACCCCGGCCGCCAGCACAGAAGTCTGACACCTTACCCCTAGACCACCAGGTCACCAACAACAGATTGTTCTTGATTATAAAAATCTATAGCACAGCTTCCTTCGAGGGGAAATACAGCCTTCGTTTCCATGTCATGTGAAAATAACCTTTCCTGGCAAAATTGGTATGCTCTTTCGCTCTCATTCATAGAAATTCTCATGTGCTAATACAATAAATTTGGTTAGCAAATTGCATATTAAATAACCATCAAATAAAAAAAAAAGTTGTCAAAAAATAAAATAGTGAAATACACTTTTCATTGTTGATATAGTATTATATTATGGACTTAATTAGAACTTAAACATGTTAAAAAAAATGAAAATTTATTATTTCAAATGAAATTTGAACACTTTATGGGGAAAAAACCCATTAAAATGATTTTGGCCAAATTAATTATGAATATACTCACTGTCCAAATGTTTGTTATTTTGATATGCCTAGTTACTTTTTTTTAAAAACCCCAGAACCAAGTATTTTTGTACTTTTAAAAAATGGGTCACGCTCAGTAAAAAAAAAGTGGGACTGTATACTATATAATCTACAGTACTGAAAAAAAACTTTAAAAATTAGATGTTAGACTCTTAATCCAACTAAAACTGTCTTAAAATAAAAATTTTAAGACTAAATAATTGATAGATTTGGGCAAAAAACAACTCATTATAAATCAATAAAATTTTAAAAATGACACCTGTACTTGGGGATGAAATTCAGAATCCCTGACAACGTTGCACATCATTGGAGATATCCATTAATGTTCTGTACCCAGACCAACATGATTCATTAAACAGAAAACTAAGTTTAAATAAATTCTGCCTAAATTTTGTTTTTTAAAGTTCTATAGTAAATTGGTATTTTGAGATATTTGTCTATGGCTAAACAATTTATTTTTTTGGTATATTTTCTGTTACCCACAATTAGTGACAATAACTACATGTCTCATGGGGGAAAGAGATCTAGTCTCACACCAAACTACACTTGGTGACAACCTTTGAGGTCACTGCAGTCTTGTAAAGGAAAAATTTCTTTCTTTTACCTCAACAAACACTTGGTGACAACCATTGAAAGAGTTGCCTTCTTATAGAGGAAATACTATCTTAGTTAATAAAGTTGTAACATCTGGGCACAAGTTAAAGAGATGATTCACCTAACAATAAACCTGCAGTTAGTTCCCTCACAGTTTGTAACTGAGTATACTTACCAGACTGGTCAAGATAAGTTGAATCTTCAAGTTTTACAATTGATTTAATTTATTTTTATAGGTGAATTTGAATCGTGAGTGCCCTTTTGGTCAGATGACAGCAGGTTTTGCCATTCGCTATTGTCCGTTGAGCCTTGTTTGGATGTAAGTAATGTGTTATTGAATTTAATTTTTATGGTCTACCTTATCTAATGCTGGGAAACAGTTTTCACATTTTTCTATAAAACTAGAATTCTTTGCATTTAACTTTATTTTATAAAAGCACCAGGTATTACTACATGTTTGGGTTATATGTCAACTCTTTGTTAGTTATTCTTGAAACAATTTCATATAAATTAGCAGAATTTAATGTTTTTAAAATAAAACAATCATACACCTAGTTAAATTGGTAATTTGATTTAATTTTTGGTTGAAAGTAAAAACAACATTTAAAAAAAAATAACACAATACTATATTGTTTTCAAATAATTTGCCTTTCTTTAAAAATATTATGTGATCACCACAAACAAATGCATTTCAGTAATATTTTACTTTGTTTTGTTACAAAACTAACCAAAACATAATATTTTTTTGAAATAACTTTGTATCGTGAATAGAAAAAACCCAAACATAGTTTCTACTTTTGGATAGAGTTACAAATAACTAATTTTAACTCTTTTGTTAAAGCATTGAGAAATCAATCAACAATAACAAATAACAAAATAAATAGTGGCAACGAATTAAACTTATTTTACTTGGAAATGCGCATTTGCTTTGAAATAAATGCTAGAACTAAGCAAAATGAATAAAATTTAAACATGTTTGTGTACATTTAACAATATTATTTTTAATACTTCCCTCAACAAATTAAAATAGTTTAACTAAAAAGATGTTGATCTTTGTGGTCATGGGGTAAACTGCTCGCTCACCTCAGGATCCATTGTTTGTGGGTTCATTGCCATTCGAGGTCGATTGATTTTTCTTCGAGTGATCAAAATCCATAGCACAGCTTCCTTCAGAGAGGAAGTAAAGCTCTCAGTCCTATGTTGATTGTGGCATGTAAAATAACCCTGGAAGGCATGTGAAAATATATTTCCCGGCAAAATTGATAGACCCATTCGAGCTTGCTCATAAAATTCTCGTGTGCTAATATAATCAGTTGATTCAGAAAGTCCACATTAAATTGCTTGGATAAATAAAAAGCTAAAATTGTATGATTATTAATTTAATGAATTATACAGTAAAACTTTGATAATTTACACTAAGGGGAGGGATAAAGTTTGGATTATGAAAATAACAGATACACAAGGAAAAAAACCCATTGAGAATATGAAAAATATGTATTTGTTGGATTGTACAGTTTATTGAACTTGGCTGGATCTGTTGAACACGTAGCACTTGAAGGTGGCTGGGATTTGAAGAAACTGTCAATATTGTTTTTAAAACTTTTTAACATTAATTTATTAATATCAGTTCATGTAAATGTTTTAAGTGTTCATTATAGGTCTCCAAAGTTGTTCAATTTTACTCTCTTGAGCAAAATTAATTATAATTATTTCAGTTTTGATGCCTGTAATACAATAAGTAAAAAAACAAACAAACTTAAAACACACTCCTGATTAAGAGAAATCTAGATTAATGAGATCTGGCTTATAGAAATTTTATCGTCTTTACATTTAATTTATTCTGTTATAAATTTGCTGTTGTCAGCTATGATCGCTATAGAATATTAAAGTATCCATAGATTGGCTGAGGAGATTTTTTTTAGCGCTCCGTCTTATTATATATTCAGGTTGTACACATATGTACTAATTACACTAATGAGTTAAGGATGAGGAAGATGAATTTGTTATATCTACACGGGGTGGATGTTGGTTGTCGGGAGTTTTCTGGTAGGTTGTTGTGAAGGGGCACTACATGATGGTTGGGAAGCTAAGGCAGCCAGCCAAGGGTGCTATCTTAGTTAGAGAGGAAACTGAAGGAGCGGCAAATTGCGCTACCTCAACGTAATAAAGTGGATAGAAAGAGAATAAGAATAGTTCCACTCTATTTTCCCAAGACTGCAGGTTTAATGTTTTCAATATTAATACAAGACTATTCCTCTTCATAATTGTAATAGTACATCAGTACAAAATGCATTTATTTAAGAATCGCCTTTCACTATCCTTGAAAGTTAAAAAGAAAACATAAAAAAAAGAACAGGTAATGTAAATTCTTACACTCTAAAGTAAACACTTACCATGAGATGAAAATACAAGATATAATACATAAAGCTGCGGTCCATTTGGATGCAAGTATAGTTGTGCAAGTGTGAGCAAGCAGCTTGCACGTATACGAAGTGGTCACATTGATTGCAACTAGGTGCAAGTAATCACTTCCAGTGAGCGGTCAAGATGGAGTCATCAGACAAAGAGAATTTGTGCTGGAAAATGGTGTGGTGAAATTTTTAATTATGGATGAAGAGCCATTTAGGGAAAATGGGTTAACGATTATTTTAATAATAGGAAGAAGATGAAGAATATAGTGAGTTCTAAAAATTTAAATTCAGTGTATGCCGGCTAATGTAGACGTGATTCTGAAATGTGAGTGTTTGTTGCATAACATTGTTATGATAGAGGCAGTGCAGAAGTCGATAGTTATGTTGCACAAAACCAAACACAAATCCTTCGAGACTATCGGCCAAATGATGACTTGCGTAGATACAATATAGCTACTGAAAAGGCAATAATGTCTCTGTTGCTATGATTCTTAGAAGAGCATAGATCCCAGATGCCTTCTTGCTTCAACACATGCTATTAGCATATCCATTTTCATCGTAAACACAAACACACAAGGACAAAACTATCACCTCTTGAAAACACAAGGCAAATAAAATAACTCTCACGTCGATACAGCAAGCGTGCGTGAAGAAACAAATTTATTTGATCCGCGGTGTGCATGTGCACAAGCTTGTACAAGCTTGCGCATCCAGTTCGCACTCAGTGTGACAAGCTTGGGCGCGCCACCATTGGTTTAGATGGTTTTACTCGAATTCTGTTCCTCGTGCAAGCTTGCGCACAACTCGCGCATACAGTTTACTTGTGCAAGCTTGCATCCAAAGTGACCGCAGCCTTACATTGTGTGCTAAACACCTTGGCTGTTCCTATCTCCTGTAAGATTTGTGGGATATATATCTGGAGGCAGTGTTCTTCTTCTGGGATCACATTTAGCAACCTATGATCCACACAGAACCTGGGTATCTGGTCTGGTTTTCAACGATCAGTACGTGCTATCTTCTATTACCCGTTTTTAATCATTCTTTGACTTGTTGCTGGATGATCTTTCTTCAGTGGGGAGTACTTATAGTGAGGTCTCCTCACTGGGTGTTGAGTGTTGACTCTGATTTTGTGGAGAGTGCAGTTTGTCACATTATTTGGGTTGTGGGGTGTCGAAAGCTCTGTGGTGTTTTTCGAGGATTTGTATGAGGCTGGGGAGTAGTTCCTTCCCAAACCCATGTTGGACTTCCTCATGCGTTGAAAGTTTGGCTTGGAGGCTGCCCTGTTCCACCAATTAGTGTCTGTTCTCTTTTCACTTTCCCAAATAATAAGCATGACCTTTGATAATCCAAATCTGCCTTGTTCTTTACTAGCCAGTCATGACCAAGGAGTAAGTCTTCTGAGAGTTCTTCTGCTATGAGGCACCTTACTTCATCATAGAATCTTCCACCTTGATGCTGATGTTGCAACTCCTGTGACAGAGCTCGGTATTCGTCTTGGCCAGTCGTATCTTCATGGGGCTGAGGTGTATTTGTTGCCTAGTTTGAGGATCTAGGATGGAGGTTTAATGAAACTTGTTGAGGCACCAGGGTCTATGACCGCGTATCGATTCGGATCCACGGCAACCCCGTCTAAGGTGCATTCCTAAAATGGCCACCTTTTCAAGAGGTGAGTTTGGCCCTGTTCTCATCCCTCGTTTCCCTGGAAGTTCAGGGGTGTCTGTGCTTTTCTGGCCCTTTCATTTTCTTCTCTTGGTTAACACTGGCAGTCTCAATGATAGTACCGTTATGGACAAAAATGGCATTGTGGATCAAGGCACCTAATCTCCTTGAAATACTTGATATTTAGATTTTGAAACCATTGGAAGAGGAGTTGGACCAGGTCTCGCTGAATGGTCTGAACCTTCTCTATGAGTTGATCCAAGGAGGTCGAGGTATCGAAGCAAGGCAAGTTTCAAGGTAGGGTGTAAAAGTTCTGTGATGAGAGGTAAGACTTGTTCCTCGATTGTGTTAGAAGGAATCTTTTGTATAGCTGTACCTCTTCAAGATGAATTGGTCTGCTGGTTTGTCTTTGTTTTGAGCCTCTCTGTACAGTTTTGCTTGTAGTTTTACTCTCAGGTGCTAAGTATCGAATCACTCCTTGATTCTGGTGCACATCTCCTCCCATGTGTTTTAATAGCTTTCGTATAATTTCCACCAGTTTCTGCGTCTTGGAGAACTTTTTCCTTCACTATGAGTGCCCATAATTCCCTGGGTGTCCCTTGGTTCTTGAGAGTGAATTCACACGTTTGTAAGAAGCTGGTAGGATTATTTTTATTTGTCCTTGTAGTTCTTTTTATTCCCTCACGTTCGTTTCTAGGCAGTGGCGCACAGATATTGTAGTCAACTGGTGTCTTTTTCGGTGTCCTCCCATCCTGTACACAAGAAGTTGAACCTTCTTTGCACTTGTCATGTTGAATGGGCTGTTCTCCATGGCTGGAGCATTCTGGGTGTCCGCACTAGAGCTTGGTCTATCTTCTCAGCATCTTGATGGTGATACTTCGTCGTTGTTGGTGGTCGAAGGTTGTGACGTGATGTCTGGGAGTGTGGCTTGAGAACAGAGGAGTAAGGATAGGGCCAGGAAGATGCGGCGTGGTAGACGGGAAGATGCGGCTTAAGGGTCGGTGAAGGTGTGGCGTGGAGCTGATGAAGGTGAGGCGTGGGGGTCGGCGAAGGTGACGTGCTACTTGTGGACGCCACCAGAGTTTGTTTTAACACAGAAAAGGGTGTATTTTTTGGGTCAGTGAGTTAGTGAGGGACTTCAGTCCCGCTTCTCCTGAAGTTTGGATGTTCAGTAGATGCCCCACGTTGGGCCGCCATCTTGTTATATTTACACTGGTGTGTTTGGTTGATGGGAGTTTTCTGTAGGTTGTTGTGAAGGGGGGAAACTGAGGCAGCTGGCAAACTGCGCTACCTCAGCATAATAAAGGGAATAGAAAGAGACTAAGAATAGTTCTGTTCTTTATTCCCGAGTTTGCAGCTTTAATGTTTTCAAAAAAATAATACAAGTAGTAGTCCTCCTCACCATTATAATTATAATAGTACATCAGTCAAAATATCCATTTATCCAATCAAGGATAAATTCTTTCACTCTAAACTAAACACTTAAATGAGATGAAAAAAAAATAAAAAA
>JBCFYV010002830.1:0-33566 GCA_039000515.1 Timema cristinae | reverse complement strand
CTTTTTTTCTGTCTGTCTTTTTTGGTCTTCCTCCCTAATGACTCGTGAGTGGACCACGTCTGCAGTTTCAAGATTGATCACATTTCATACCTTCACCCTTTAATGGGAATGAGGTTTTTGGGTGAGATGCTAGCTGTCACAAGGAGTGACAGGATTAGATATGAAGTTGTCCAAGCAATAGTTGGGGCAGTAAGGTCGAAATTATATGGTCATTTAATGACGATTTAATATTAAAGAATCCCATAGAAAGTAATACGAATGATGTGTTTAGAAAAAAAGACAGCAAGAAGGACAAAAAAAAATATATGGGAGGAAAGAATCAGCAATGTTGCGAGTGAGCGGACAATAATAATTATTGTGGAAGGATGGAGGAAGAAAATGTACCGCCCTCCTTCTCCTCTAATAGACAAGGACAGGCGCCACATATACATAAACTAAAGAGGGCCTTAAAAAAAATAGCAAATGATTAATTGCAGAAGAGCAGTAGGACCACATAAATGCGAATAGGTCTTCAGTCTGACCTATACAACAATTTGCTGTCATGAAGCCTTCCCAACCATCACCCGTTATTTTGTACTATCAGTCAAGGAGGGAAAAGAGGCGAGTATCCTTAGAGTAAAGACAATGACTTTTTTACCTGCAATAGTAAATTAAAGATCGCATGTGAAGTAAATAAATATTTATTTGAAAAATATAACAATAGATATATATATATATGAATATAGGTAACAATAAATAAAATATATATATTTATATAGATATATGAAAACAGGGTTATGCCCATGATAATACTGTTGTACCGTTGCCATAACAACATTTGTCCTAAACAATTATTTCCAAGATTAATATATAACTTCTCTATGGGTCTCCGCGGCAACCCTCAGTATAATGAACAACAATAAACTAGCTGCCACAGGCCAACAATCCACGTTTCAAATCGGATTGAATCATATGATTTAGAAAATTCAATTTAAAAAAACACAACTATTTATGGCAACCAAAATCTATCTTTTAAAGGAGATAGTAAATCATGGACTTAGCCATAAAAAATAAGTACAAACAATATTTAGCCTTAAGGGCTATAAACATTTTCCCATATTATCCAGGCATTACGCCTTAAAAGATGTAAGATCAAAAAATACAAAGAGATAATGTCCCTCATGGTTTTAACCATTATTTACCACAGCCGGAAGGACAAAAAAATCCCAATAATACATTTAAACTGTAATAAAATAATTATGACACGTTGGGCTACGTAATTCATCATGTTTACAAAATATAGTGATTTAACCCAAATAACAGAAAGTAAGCCCACAATTAATTTTGTATATACCTTGGGAAAAAATCCCATCCTAGAGCAAGTGTCTAGCGCACAGTTGATACAAGAAGTGAGTTTACAACACAAACAGAACCCGTATATAAAGCGTTATTCTCTGAGGGGAGGGGAACATAGGGGAAACAAAAGAACATCAAAGAACAATCACACGGAACAGAGGGAAGGGGTCGTAAGTCACCAAAGGAAACAACTAGATCATTGGAGGGGCGCGTTAGAACATCACGTGTCTATCACGAGGTTATTCCCATGATGCAACGGGCGACCTCACCGCTCATGTGCCACACCTTTCACTCGTTTAGTCTTTTTTTCACACTCGGTGCAGAACAATGTGCTCGCGAACAGGGATGTTGTTTAACGAGTGTCGAGACACACTAGCCGAGAAACGGGGCACTTCTTGGTGAGTACAATATTGTTTATTCTTCGGTGTTGTTGAAATAGTGTTCATTCGCCAGTATATCCTTCATGCTTGTAATGTTGATGTCAATCAACGTTACAAAAAAGGCATTTATTTAAAATGACCAGAGCCTTCAAACTCTTGATGCTGAGGGATGATTCTAGAAGCCTCCTTACTCAAAAACCATCCCCACCTCCCCCCTATTTTTAAATAAAAATGTTGTGATCAGTAATGGGTCGGTCCACTATTTTAAGAATCACATTTTCGGATCCAAATCTTCACTCTACGAGGAATATTGTATTCGAATCCTTGAAATATGGTAGATATTTATTCTATACAGAGCAATTTTTTTAGTAACTAGATGATAAATATGTTTTGGCTAAAACGCATTGACTATAACATGCATGGATTAAGTTAAATGACAAATTATTACTCTGAGGTCTTTTTAATAATAATATTATTCAATAATACGGTCGCCTAAGACATCCAAGCAGCAAAAACCGTTTTTAAACTTTTACTTTTCAAATTTTGAATACAAGGAGATAAAGGTCTAACCCTAATTATTATGTTTAATGGTTTTAATTTCTAATGCATAAGTATAAATAAAATATTATTTTTGTTGTTATTATTATTAGCACCCAGTCTTACTACCCGTTCGTGTTGTACGCACTTATGCTAATGTGTTAATGGTAAGGTGATTGTGAGATGAAATGGAGGACCTACAGTTTAACGTGGAATCCGAACCACGGTGGAGGCCTGGCATTCCCCACATTCACAAGATGTCTTGTCAGAGGTGAAGGAAGGGTTTTGGCAATTAGATAAATCTGTGCCGGACCGTAAACCGTAGACCATAAACTAAATGAGGTCGATATTTAAAAATGTATGTGCTTTTAATAAATTACTGCTGGGAAAAATAATTTTTTTTGTTTTGGTGTTTTTTTTTGTACTTTTTTATTAGCTTCCAAAAAAAAAATTCAGAACGGGTTTTCCCAAAAAGCAACAATTTTTAAGTTTTTTAAAAGGTTTATTTTTTTTTCCCCTTTTTTAATGGAAGAAAAAAATTACACAAAACCCAATAATAATTAGTTTTTTTAAATTTTGGGGAAAATTAGGGACATAGAATATATAAAAATTTTCCCTGTTATTTAAGGTTTATATCTTTTTGGGTTTTTATTTTTATTCCCTTTTCCTTTTTTATATACGTTTTAGTTTTTTCTTCTATGACAATGACACGTTTCGTGTTTTTTCCCCAATTCAATTTTATTTTTTTTAAAAGATGTTTTTTTTTTAAACTTCTTTCTATTGGAAAGTTTGTGAAATTTTTAAAAATTTTTAAAAAGAAAAATTTAAAAAATTAAATTTCACAATTTTTCCCAAATAGTATGAAAAAAAAATCAATCGTCTTTAATACAAATAAGACTTAAAGATGGTAAAAAAACCCTGAAACATGTCATCGTAAATAGAAAAAAATTAAAAAGTATAAAAAATTTGGAGAAGGGAAAAAAAAATAATAAATAAGAAGATAAAAACCCTTTAATATGAATTTTTATTTCCCTTAGAAAATTTAAAAACAAAAAATTTTAAATTGGAAATAATAATTATCTTTTTTAAAAAGCGTAAGCTTAGAAATAAATTGTTTTACCCGATTTTTATCAAGCTCATTTTTTTTAAAAGTTCTAAGGTTTTTTATCACAAAAAAAACAACCAAAACCCCACTTCAGTGGCCGCAGGGTTTTAAAAGGGCCCAATACTCCCTAAGAGAGTAAAATTTGTGATGAGGGAAAAGATTGGGGTTTAAAAAATTCGGGTCGGGGTGTTTTAAAGGTTTTTTTTTTTTTTTTGGCTTTTCCCATTTCTCCTTTTATTTTTACGCGAAGGGGGAACATTCCCCTTGAAAAAAAACCCCTTCCTAATATTTTAAAAAAAAAACCCCACTAGGTTTTTTAGTGCATTGCTTTAAAACCCCAAAAGGGGTAATGAGAAAAGGGTTGTAAAAAAAAAAAACATAAAAAAAAAAAGGCTTTAAAATAAAAAATTAAATTGGAAATAAAAATAGTGAGTTTTAATATTTGCGAATTAAGTTTTTAATTTTTTAAATTTAATAAGTTTTATTTGTCACATTTCTTTGGGGGTAAAGTACAAAAGTTTTTGATGTCTTTTTAAAAAAATTTTATACCCCATAGTTACAATATAAATATACTCCAAAAAGTACAAAAAATTTTGGCCTTTTGCGCTTTCAGACGTGAAAATTTTTTAACTATACGGGGCCTGGGGGCCCTTTAGTGGAAAGAGATCTCCCCTACATTTTGGAGTTTCCCGGGTTCAACCCCCGGGTACTTCCGGGACTTGTAAAGTGGGGGTTTCCGGGAAACCGGCAACTCTCCCCCCTTGGGGGCCCAAAATGGGGAGATATTTGGGGTTTGAAAAATTAGCTTTTCCAGTTAAAAATTGATATTATCGTTGATTGTCCATGTTACACCACATATTTTTGTATGTTGGCACCTTCTTCGAAAATTAAACAGTATCTGCTCGGTCGGAATGTCCGTTTGGGGATAAAACATGTTTTTATATACTCTAAAACATTAAGATTAAAGGCTTGTTTATAAAAAATTTTGAAAAATTTTGGGACAAAAGTTTTTAAAATTAGGGACTTTTCCCCGGTTTTGTCTTGATTATTTTTAGATTTTCCCATAACAATGGGGTGCGTAAATCCTGTTTTTTTAAGTTTGGGAATTTTTTAAAAGATTCTTGCTCCATGGGTTTTCATAGTAAAATTTACGCTCTTGGGACTAAAATTTTTACGATGCGTCCATTTATTTTGGGAAGGGTTTTTTTTAATTTTTGTTTTTTTTTTAAATGGCATCCCCAAATTTTGGGAGCTTTAAAAAAAGGTACAGCAAGAAAGGGTAGGAAAAATTGGTTTGACTAAAATAATTTTCTTTAGGTTTCCCAATTTGTAAAATGACCCCATCTTGGATACGCCATATTGGATTTTTTTTTTAATTTTCAAAATTTTTCCCTTAAATTTTGCATGCTCCCCAATGTTCATGAAAAAAATTTAATTTTATCTGGGAAAATTGGGGAAGTGTTTTAGTTGTTTTGCTTTTTTAGATTAAACTTCCAAAGGCCATCCTACAAAAGTTTTATGTCTTTTTTCCTCTTGAAAAGTTTAATTCCCCCAACTTAAAAAAACCCCCCTCTAATTTAAATTGTCACTTATTCCATTATAAATCTTTTAAATTACACAAAGTGAAAAAACGAGCAATAACAAAAGCGGGTAAAATTTAAAAAAAAATTTCAAAATTTATCCTTTTAAATTGTTGGCAAAAAACTTTTTAAATGTGTTTAAAATAAATCAAAAACACCCCAGTTAAAACTAGGTCACATGGGGTGATTTTTAAAAGTTTCCAAAATTTAATAACAAAAATTAGTTTAGGATTTGTTTTAAATCCGGGGACCGTCCCGGAAAAGCTCAAGGGTGTAAAAGGGTTTCCTTTGTTAAAAAAGGGTTTTTGGGGTTTTTAAAAACCCTTTTTTGAGATTTTTGAAAATTTTTATTTTTGGTAAAAATAAATAGTTTTGGCAAAACCTTTACGCTGACTTGATAGTTTAAATTAATTATTATGTTATCAAAAATATAAATTTTCAAAACTTTTTAAAAGGGGTTTTTAAATTTCCAAAACCTTGTTTTTCTGGGAAAAACCGTTTACCCCATTGGCTTATCCGGTGACTTGTTTGGATTAAAAAAACATATCCTTAGCTTTCATTTAAAAAAATTTTTTTAATACATTCTGTATTTTATATATTTAATATGCGGGACGATGGTGACGAGGCATCTACAAAGAGTGATTTTTTATTTATCAAAAACTTTTTAGGAAATGGCTATTAAGCCCTGAATTTCTTTCGCAATAGACTAGATTTTTCAAAGCGGGAGATATTGGGTTCGACCCTGATCCAGTGCTTTGGGAGGGTGATCTTTACTAAAACCCGGTTTTCAACTCTACCACCAGGAAAACGCAGGTAAAATTTTTTCCAAAATTTCCCAACTTTCCAAATTTCCCTAAAAAAATTTGTGTAGTTATTTAATGGGCTTTATAGTTTGAAGGGGTTTTTAAAAAACGGGGCGAAAAAAAAAAAAGTTTTTGTTAAAAGTGACATAGAGAAATAAGGTGGTATAAAAAAAAATTTGCATTTCATTAGCTTTTTTAAAGGGAAAAGGAAAAAAAAACCACATTGATAAATCCCCAAAAAAACCTTAGGCTGGGATCAAAAACCCCTTACCCCCTTTTGAAAACCGGTGATTTTTCAAATGATGTCCAACCCCTGATACATTTTTTTACATCTGGGGTGTAAGGAAAACCGCGGTGTTGACACCATTTGAGTTTTTTTTAATTCAATGGGGGGTTCCTGGGGGTTTGGGTGATGGGTTTTTCCCGGGAAACCCTCGAAGGACTCTTTTAAATTACTTGAAATGAACGAGTGTTTGGTGGGTTTAAAGGTGGGGGGAGTGGAAAAATCAAAATGGTTTACAATGGGCCCAAAAAGCCTTAATGGGTAGTTTTGGCGTAATGGACCCCCCGGGTTTTCGGGGGGGTTTGAAGGGGACGATGATTTTTCGGGGTTAGAGGGGAAAGAGAAAAGGGGAAAGGGAAAGGGAGAATCATGGGGAAAAATTTCCCCCCCCCCAAATTTTCCCCAAGCAGAAGATTTTAAAAAAAACGTTTTTGCCACAATGGCAGGTTTGTTGCGTGATTCTAAAACCACGAAAAACCTTCCTCTTTTCTTTCAATGCACAAACCCTTGTGTAAATTATTAACGGGGAAAGTTCCATTGAGGAGCTTTTTAACTATGGGGGTTTTGTTAGACAACGAACTTTAAACCTCATCCCCATGAAAAAAGTTTTCACCGGCATCCTCTTTTTTTTTTTCTATTAGGCCAGTTTGTTCGAAATCTAGGGGGAATTTCTTACGATACAAAAAAATTTTAGATATTAATTTTACACGTTATAGAGTTTTTAAAAAACCCTTAGTAAAAAATACAAATTTTTTTTTAATGTTTGGGTTCAAATCTTGGGGGATACGTTTTGGGGATTTTCCCAAATTTTTACCCTTTTTATTTTATCGATGTAATTCCCCAACCCTTTCACCCCTTTTAGCTCGTTTTTTTTAAATTGGTCAACTTGGTACATCCCAGGGGAACTACTGTTCCTTAGTGACGTCGAAAATTTTTCCTGGAATCAAAAAAACTGTAAAATTAAAACCAAAACAGAACCAGATTTTGGTTAATTTCGAACATTCATTTTCGGGTTTCACCCCCAAAAATTAAAAAAAATAAAAATTTAAAAAAAATTTTAAGGTTTTAATAAATGAAAAACGATTTGTCATCTTCCTTGACCTTGCCGGTGAAAGTCTTTATTTTGGGGGGATGGTGGACAAGGGGTTTTAAAAGGGTGTGGCGTGGCTTCCAACCGACCAAAGTATCCTTCTGTGCCAACAAAAACAGATGGATAAAGGGAAAATCATAGATGGCGTTTGCTCCCGGGACAGGTCTTGGGGAAAAAATTAAAAACTTTGGAAATTTATCATTTTTTTCGGAAAAAGGGTAAAATTCCCTTATTTTTAAAAATTTTTCAAATCACCTTCTAAGAAAAATGTATCGATTTTTAAAAATTGTTATTTTTTTCCTATAAACCCGGCATTTTTTCTATTGGAAAATGTAAATTTTATTGAGTTTTGGGATCACGGGTTAAAAATTTAAAGAGGAGGGTGTTTTTAAAAAAGTATAATTTAATCGAAAATGCTTTTTTTTTTTGAACAGAGGGTTTGTAAAAAAAAATTTAAAAAAAACAATGGGCATTCTTGAAGATAACCTTTTGTTTCCATGGTTCGTTTTTCCCAAGTATATAAAAAGGGGAACTATCCCCTTTAATTTTAAAAAAAACCGTTTGTTGGTTTGATGTTATTTATACCCGTCCCCTGCCAGTTTGTTATACATCCCAACCCACTAAGGGAGTTCAGGAAGTGTGGTGGCCCCCTTTTCCCCGTCAACGCGGGTTTTTTTAAATGGGGCAAGCGAAAATGAAGACCCTTAAATTTTGCCGGAAAGGTTTTTAAAAACCCCAGCTTCAGTTTTTAAACGGACACTGGGCCCAAAAACTTTACCCCCCTTGGGAAAGGGGAACCCGTGCCAGGGATAAATCGGGGAAATATCCGTCAACCTCGGTTTGGGGTTTGAACTCCCGAACTTTGGGGGGTTCTGAGGTGAGCACTTTACCTTCAAGCCCACCAAAAGTCAAAAATTTAGTATGTTTTAAAACAAAATTGATTTATTCGAAGCCTCAAACATATTTTTTTAAACAAGGGTTTCCCCTAAAAAAAGTTATTGTTATTTAAAAAATCTTTCAGATACTCCCTTTTTCAAACTTTAAGCTTTTTTCAGCAATTTACTGTTTGTTTAAAAGTTAAAGGGAAAAAAATTTCCTAGGCTAACAATGGTTTTTTTCTAAAATTATTAATAAAAAAAACTATTTTGTTAAATAATTTCAACAGAAAAAAATTGTCCCGTCTAACAAATTCCCCAGTTATTTTTAAAAACTTTCAATTTGTCTGCTGTTTAGATTGACATTTTTTAAACCCCCTCAAAAACAAATTTGATGTATAAAAAATATTTGTATAAAAGGTTTCTTTTTAATAGTTTTATTATTTATCTACCCTTTACCTCAATAATTCCCCACATAACGTGGTCCTTTGTTCTACATATAAAGACCCACTTGAAAAAGGGGGGGGAAAGGAAAAAGAGGGGGGGAAATAGGGAAAATTTTCATAAAATTGTTATTTGGGGGAGGTGTTGAGTTTGGTGTTTAAAAAAAATTCCCTGTTCTCCCTCGCGCGGGGGGGTTTTAAATTTAAAACACCCCTTTTGGTGGGCGGCATAAAAAAAGGGAAAAAACAACATTTCTCCATGGGGGCGGTGTTGTAGTATATAAAACCCCTTTCCCCCCCCTTCATCCAAAACCCCCCCATCCCCAAACCCCATTCAAAATGGTATGTACTTTTCTTGCGGGGAAGTTTTGGGTTAAATCCCGAGTTTTTTTCCAATCTTTTGGGGAAATTTAATTACCTTTTCCAATGAGGGACAAAGTAAATTTATATTGATTTTTCTCTTACCCCTTGTTACGTTGGGGGCATTAAAAAAGGGAAAAAATAGGGGATATCTTGTGGGGGAATAGTGAGTATTTTAAAAATTTGTTTTTTTTAAAACACCTTAAAATTACCCATTCTTTCTGTTTGGGTTTTGGGGAATTTTTATAAAATTTTTTTTGGGGGAATTTTTAAAATTTTTTCCCGTTTTTTTTTGAGCATTGCACTTCATTTTTTTTGACGTTTATTATTGAAATTTCACTCTGATGTTAAAAGTGAGTTCTTTTAATTTTAATCTTTTTTTTAAAATTTGGTTTAAACATTTAAAACTATATTTTATTTTGGGTTTTTATATTTATCGCAAATATATATCAAAAATAAGAAAAAAAATCACATGGATTGACTTTTGGACATGTAAAAATTTTTAAGTAGCTTTTTTTTAACCGTCAGATAAGACCCATAAGTAATCTCACGGTTTGGGTTTTTTTTGGGGGTGTTTGTTTGAATTTTGTTTGGGGTTGTGAATTGTGAATTTAAAAAAAACGAGTATTGCAAGGTGTTTTGCTTGGTTGGGTTGTAAAAAATTAAAAACAGATGTGCTGACAACAAAAACAAAATTTTCCACCCCAATTACTTTTGGAAATCGGGCCCAAAAGGGTAATGTTTTCAAGCTAAGGGGGTGAAAAAACCATCAAACCTAGTGGGGGTCCGCTCCCCTTTTTTTGGGGCACGCGGGTTTAGGCGCTGTATCGCCGAATAGGGAGGGCTGAGGGTCCCGGTTTGGGCCCCAAGTATTGGGGGTTCATGTCAGGTAAAGGCCACCTAGAGATCGTCGGGCCCAAATTGTTAAGCAACCCTTTTGCAATATTTTGCTCTGCCCAGGTTAAGATTTTTGGGTCTGGTTTACTCTTATTTTCAGTGATCAGACTTTGAACCCAAAATGGCGTTAGGTCGTTGGGGGAATAGCGCATGTGCTTTTTTAATTGGAAGAAAAGTTTAAACCCCCAAAGTTTAAAATTTTTTTGGGCTAGCGGGTAAAAATTTTTTTTTAAAAAAGTAATAATTGGAAAAAAAAGAAGGGGCTAAAAATTTTTTAGCCTTTCATTTGAAAATAAATTCAAAATTTTCGAAAAATAGTGTTCAAAAAAACAATTGGTCGTTTTGGCCCTTTGACTGGGGGGGTTTTTTTTAATGAGATGACTAAATATTTCAAAAACAAAAATTTTAATAAAAAGGCCTAAAGTAATTATAGTATCATTTTATTTGACGTTTACTTGCAAGCAAAAAATTTGGGAAAGCAATTTTTAAGATTGTGTTTTAGGGAAAATAGAAGGTTTTATTTTTTTCGTTTTTAGAGCCTATCCCAAAATTAAAAAAAAAAAACCCTTTTTTTTTTTTGGTTTTTTAAATAATGTTTAAGTTAAAGGGAAATAGAAAAAACATTTTAGTAGTCAAAGACGGTGGTTTGGGAACGGGGAAACAAACAGATTTTTTTTTTTTTTGCAAATATTGTTTAAACCCAAAGTGTAAAAAAATTTAAAAAGAATAAATAATCTTTTAAAATTTTTAAAAAAGCAAACCCGAAAAATTCCCTTTTTCAAAATTCTTTTCATACTATCTGTTACAAAAAACCCCTCTCGAAGAAAATTTTTTGGCTAAAATTGGTTTTTTCACAAAATCCATCATTAGATTTTTTTTTTTTAAAATTTTTCTTTAAAAAAGGAAAAATTTTTTGGATTTTTTTTTTTTTCACAATCACGTTTTTCTAAAATTTTAGGGCCCTATGCATTGACACGGCCATTTTTTTAAAAATATGGAAAAATTACATTTATTTTTATTTTTGAAAATGGTTTTTAAAAACCCTTGTTTCAGGAAAAAATATTAAAAATCGAAAGCTGTTGTTTTAAAAAACGTCACTTTATCCGCAACGAAACACAACGCTTTTTCATATAGCGGTAAATTGGCAAAAAAATGCTTAAAATCTGATCAAAATTTTTCCTTTGGGTTTTTTTAGTTAAAGTCTTTGGGGGTTTGGTTTCTGCCACAAACTTTTTAAAATAGCTTTTTTAAAATTTTTTATATCTTTTAGTACCTCTTATTAACTACACATTTTGTAGTGGATAGTTTTGTACAATAAAAACAGCAAAAAAAAAAAAAACCGAACATCAATTTCAAATCAACCCGTTTTTTTATTCCAAATTATTTCCCCCCCGTCCTAGGGCCGAAACCCATCTTGACAGTTTTGGCTACACAGGGGATGGGGGGGGGTTCAATTTTATGAAAATTTGGGCTGTACTTCTCGTTTGAAAACCCTTTTGGGTAGAGAAGTGGGTTTAAAGTTAAAATATTTTTTTTCCTTCATTTTTTTTTTATCAAAAATTTTTTTGCCCCAAAAAAAATAAAATATGTACTAAATAGAGATATATTTTGTTTTATTTTAAAAAGTGGGTTTCCAAGTTCTTGAAAACTGCCCCAAAGGGGTTTAAAAAACCCGTACAAATTAAAAAAAACTGTTGGTATTTATCATGTGAGGTGACCTGGGGGTTTTCCCGGGTTCAATCCCTTGGGCCTGGAAAAGTTTATCTGATTGCCAAAACCTTTTCCCCAAAAAACTCTGACAAAAGGGGTTTTATTAATCAAACTTGTGAAAAGTGGGGAATGCCGGCCTCCACCGTTTGGGTTGGATCTCACGTTTAAACTGTAGGTCCTCCCCTTTAAACTCACAATCACCCTACCAATTTAAACCAAGGGGGGGAAGTGCGGTTTTTAAACCCCAACGGGTAGTAAGATGCGTTTCTAATAAAATTTTGTTTTAATGGAGCAATATTTTATTTTTTTTTTGACCGGAAACCCCCCTTGGTGGGGATAGTTGGCTTTCGCGCTAAAATCGTGTTGAGCTCGACTTTTCGAGGATTTGGGGGAGATTTGAGGTTCGAAACCCCGGTGGGTGAACTGGGGGTGGTTTTTTCCCAATTGGTTTTCAATCCCCCACGCAAAAACGGGTTTTTACTTGCCTTAAATTTAACCTTCCCAATTCCTTAAACCATTAGGTTAAATTGGTAATTTAAAACGTATAACCCGAACGGTTAATAAGGCGGGTGCTTAAAAAATAAATAATAATTTAAAATTTTTGCTTTAAAAAAATGATTTTTTTATCAAAACTGTAAAAAAAAAAGTTATTTTTTTACCCCTTCCCACCCTTTCACCTTCTTACAAGTTTGTCCCCCAGAAAATTTGTAAAAAGACAGTGTGTAGCGAGTATTTGGCAAATGATTAAGGCAAAGGGGGTTTTTCGGACTGCTTGTAAAAAGACGAAAAACCCGTTAACCTAGATGGGATTGATTACTTCTAGGAACTTATTAGGAGGGTTTCTTTTACCATGATGTAAACAGAAGATTCGAATTTTAAATTTTGGGCTCTATCCAAGCTGTTGGATTTAATTTTTTATCCCAAAAAGGTAGTTTACTAAATTATCTAACATTAAAATAAAAAATCTTGCGATTACCCCTTTCCCCTTTAAAAAAATATATCACTATCCAATAAAAAAAATGCTAAAATAATTAAAAGCCCCTTTTTTGGGGCAAATCCAAGTGGGAAAATTGTTTTTTACTTTTAGAAAAAAGGTAGTAAAGGCGGGTACTTTGGTTAAAACCAAATTTGAAAATCATCTTTTCCCTTAAATTTTATTAATTTTTATAATATTAAAACTTTTTGTTTTTTTTCAACATTCAAAAATTTGTTGGGGGAAATTTTTCTTGAAAAATTTTCTAACCCTTTATACGAGGGTTTAAAAAAGACTAGGGAGAGAAAGGGAAGATAGTTTGTTTAAGTTTTTTAAAAAAGGTCCCGACGAAAAAAAACTTTTCCTTTTAAAAAAAGAAAAATATTTTGATAAAATTCGAAATAAAATAAATGTAAGTTTAGGGGAAGTTCGGTAATTCAATTTAAAATCTATTTCGCCCGGTTTTTTAATTTTTTTAAAACTTTTTAAACCCAAAAAGGGAACTGGAAACGCTTTTACAACAATTTTTATAAATTTTTTAAAAAAAAGTTTTCTGTCTTTTCAGTCCCCTTTTAAAAAAAGTTGAAATGAAAGGGGAATAATATCTACCTATTTATTCCCTAAAATTTTAAAAATTTTTTTTTTATAAATTTTAAAATAATTTATTTAAAAAAATTTCACCTTTTTTTTAAATTTTTTTATCATTAATTTTGTTTGTAGATACATATTCCCCCTTTTTCTTTTGGTTTGATGTAAAAAAATTAATTTTTATTTTATATTTTTATTTATAAAAAATTTAAAATAATAGGCCTTCCCTTCCCTTGGGGTAGTGGTTTAAAGGGGGGGGCTGACCATGACTATAGGGTCATTAGTTTGTTTCGGGGGATACTAAAAAAAAATATTATTTTTAAAATTTTGTTATTGCTTGGGCCTTTACCCAAATTTTTAAAACTAAGCGCTAAGGCTATTTATTATTTAAAAAAGTTTGTCTTTTAAGCGTTTTTTTAAAATAAAACCCCTCTAATAATTTTTTTTTAAAATGTCTTTTTTTTTTAAATTACGCGTTACATTTTTAATCTAAAAAAATAAAAACCCAAAAAACATTGGGCAAAATTTTGTAAGCAAAATTTTTTTAACTTTAAAAGAATTAAAAAATTCCCAATTTTATTCCCCCTTTTAAATTTTTTTTGGCCTACACTTCCATCACCCACCCCTCCAACCCTTTTAAAAAACCAAAAATATTAAATTCGGATTAGCATTTATCGCTTTCCCCGCAAAGCAAAAAAAACCCCCAAAAAATCCTTGCCCTTTTAACAAATTTAAAAACCCTTTAAATTAAACACCCCCAAAAACTTTTATAATCTTGTCGTTAAGGTTTTTTTTAACACCTTTTCTTAAGCCCCGCTGACTAGTCTATGGTTTTGGGGGGCTTTAAAAAGGGGGAAAGTGTGGGGGGGGGGGGTTTTAGGGAGGAGTTCCTTCTGAGCACCGATGAAAGCACGATTCTCCCCGCGACAAATTAGCTTGTTGTTGCTGTTGAATCAATTCGGTTTTTACGGTTTTCACGTGTTTCCGGGTCAAATTAACAAGGCTTTAAAGTTTCCTTCCGCCCTAAATGCGCAGTAACCCCTTAAACCTTACCCTTTTTTCTGCCAAAAGGAGGGGTTTTTATTCAAAAATTTTTTTGTGCGTTAAAAATGAATCAAGTTTAGTATTTTTATTTATTTTAAACAACGGGAACCCTTTTCCCCTTTCAGGAAAATTTATTTTTTTTTTTCTAGTTTGTTTAGTGAGTTTAACCCCTTGGATTTACTGTTAATACTATAACGGCTAGGTAACGGGTTTTGAAAAAATTAATTTTTATAGAAAAAGGGCCCCAAAAAGAAAGAAAATAAAAACTACTACATTTCTTTCGCTTATTCATATTCAAGTCATGTGATCTGAAGGGTCCTTTTAATTTTTATATCATTATTTAAAAAAAAAATTAAAATATTATGTTTTGGGCTTTCTAAAAAAAAAAAAGTTTTTTCCCTTCTAAAAAGGGTATTGCTTTGAAAACTGAATTGTATTAAGGTTTCATAAGGATTGTTTTCTTTTTTTGGAAAAAATAATTCAAACCCCGTCAATTAAAAATCTAAAAGTTAAGATTTTTTTTTAAAAATGTATTCAAATTTTTTGGTTTTTGGCGCAATTTTTTAAAAAGAGAAAAAGTTATTTTAATTTTAGCCTTAATGGAAGATTTGTAAAGGATAATTTTTTAAGTTTCACAAAAAGGCCCAAATTTTTAAAAAAATGGGAAAGATAGTTAGGTCTCGTAGTCAGAACACTAAAAACCTATCTCAGTGACTTTGGTTTAGTCCCGTTTAGGTCGAAATAATTTGTAGTATAATTTTAGTAAAAAATAACCTGTGGATAGGAGGGTTTATAGTTCCCAAAAATTTAAAGGGCATGTGGCTAGTTTTTTTAAAGGGAACCCCCAGGGAAAAGAAAATAGAATATATTTAAAAAAAATGTAAATGCAAGTTTTCCCTTTAAACTTTAAAGGGAAAAAAAAAATTAAAAAAGTTTTTTTAAAATTATTTTAATATAAAGCCTAAAGGCTGACTCATCCTTTACATTCATATTTCTCAATTCCCGATGATCTAGAAACTTTTAAAATTTGGGCAAAATTTTAGCTTCTAGCCTTTTTAAAAGACGGGAAAATTCCAAAAAAATTAAAAGTTTTAAATTTTAAAACCCCCGAAAAAAAAATTTTAAAATTGCGGAGCAACCCTTTTAAAGGGCGGTGCGGGACTTTCTTTTGGGAGTTTCTTGTAGCTAAAAGGTAAGACCCTATAAAAAAAAAGGCTCTGGAATTAAAAAAATTTTTCAACCATTGCAAAGAAAACCCCCTGGGGTTGGGGGGAGGGGGGGGAGCTCCCAACGAGCAAAGCTAATTTCCTATAACCTTTTGGGAAGGGAAAATTTAAAAAGTATAGCTTATTAAAAAACATAGCTTATGAAAAATGTTTTATTTTGTACGTTTTAAAATTGAGAATTTTTACAATTTTTTAAATAATATCTACCTTTAGGTGGGGTGTTTTTATTGTTTGTGGAGGGTTTGGGGGAAAATTTTGCAATTTTTTTTTTTATAGCAAAAGTTATTTTGGGCCCAATAAAAAAAAATATTGCTTCATCCCCATAGAAATTTAACTTTCTTAAAACGGTATATCAAAGTTATTGGGAAAATCTGTCTAAGCATGGTTTGGGATTAAATGACAAAAAAATTTTTTTAAAAGAAGAAAAAAAAAGTTGTAAAATTTAAAATTTCCCGGACCCTTTGGGCATATATTAGAGAATGTTTATATCACCGTGGGAACCAAAATTTAAACTACGTTTTTTTACTAGCAAAAAATTTGATTTGTTTTTGAAAAAAAATTTTTTTTGAAATAAAAACTTTAAAATATGCCTTTTCTCCTATTTTTAATTTGGTTTTTATGGGGTGTTAAAACCAACTAAAATTTTGCAACGCATCAAGACTTTTACTTGGCTTATCAAAAAAGTGGTATCCCTCACTTCGCTTGAAAAAAAAATTTCAGATTCGAAAAATATAAGGGCTTCGATTTAAAAATATTTTACTAAAAAATTCAAAATTTTTGGGTTTAATTTACTTTCATTATTAAATGCAATAAATTTTTATACATTACATATTAATTTTTTTTTTGGGAATTTTTCTGAAGTAATTGAAATTTGGGGATTTCTTTATTAAAATTGATTTAAATTTTTTAATGAAATATTACCAAAAAATTGTTTTAGTGGGAAAAAGTTTTTAAAGGATTTAGTCAAAAAAATACACAAATAAAAAAAAATAATTTTTTCTAATAATAAAACAATAAACCAAAAACTATTTAAAATTTTTATTTAATTTTTGATTATATTTCAAACATTCAATTGAGTTCACTTCATACCTAAAAAGTTTGGGTTTATACACCTTATAGTATTTTTCAAGAAAAAATTTTAGAAATTAAATATATTAAAAATTTTATTTTAATACAAAATTTTTTTTACTTTTTTTTGAATGGTCTAGTGTTTTGGGAATTTTAAAGTTACGTTTACCAGCTTTTAGTGTTTAAATTTTATGGTTGGTAATTTGGGGTCTAGTTTGAAGAAAGGACATAACTTTATCCCAAAACTTTCTTTACGATGACGTCTTTTTTATCATTTTTCTTATATTACCAAATCTAGACTCGTTTAAAATTTTACCAGATAAATTTTTTTTAGAAACTTAGATTTTAAGACATTTATAAAACTAATTGGTTTAAAAATTTAAAAAAAAATGGTATGTTTACCTGTAAAACTTCTCCCGGGTTTTATTTAAAAATTTGACCCTTTATAAGAACTCGTAAGATTTTTTTAAACGAAATAATTAGGGTTTAAAAACATTGTTTTGAAACTTTCACCCAAAATCATTTAAAAGAAATTTAAAATATACTGCTATTTCTTACGGTTTTCTCTATGGATTGGGAAAAATTTAAAAACCCCTGTTACAGAAAAATTTAAAAAATAGAAATATCTTTTTCAACCAAGAGGGAAAGAAATCAAATTATTTTTTATTATTTTTTAAAAATTTTTTTTATTATTATTAATATTATTAGCACGCGTCTTACTACCCGTTCGGGTTTTCCCCATTTTTCGCTAATGTGTAATGGTAGGGGTGATTGTGGATGAATTGGGGGCCTTTTCAGTTTAACGTGGAAACCGAACCACGGTGGAGGCTGGCATTCCCCCCCATTCACAAGATGTCTTGTAGAGGGGAAGGAAGGGTTTTTGGGAAAACGATAAAAACTGTTCCCGGGGCCCAGGATTTTAACCCGGGCCCCCAGCAAAAGAAGTTTGGAAAACCCCTTACCCTAGACCCCCAGGTCCCAAATTCATTTTAAAAAACCCCCAAATTAAAAAGTTTTATTATTTGCTCTAGTAAAAAATTATTGGTTTTATCAAATTATATAAAATATTTTTTTACCTTTTTTTTTATTATTATTATTATTTTTAACTTTACAATGTTTTAGGTTTTGTTTTTTAAAAATATTACGGGGATGTTGAAATGGGAAAATTTTCCCTATTTGGGAAACCCTCAAAATCATTTTTATGAGAAAATGAAAATTTGCCTTTATTTTATATAAATTGCCTGATATAAATAAAATTTTAAAAATCTTTAGAGCGAATCACGGAAAAAAATATTTTCTTACTTTTGCCCTTTCAGTTAAACTCCCCTTAATTTTAGGATTGGATTTAATCCTAAAAACTTTGGGGGGGGGGGGGGGACTTAAAAAAAACCCCCCCCAAAAAGCCAATCCCTAAAATAATTTAGCTTAACCCCAAATACAGCCCGCCCGACAGACAAAAAGATAGACGGGGATTGCGAAAACAATTTTTTTTTTTTGTTTCAGGGGGTCATGAAATGTCGACATTTTCAGAATCCGGGTTCGATTTTATTTCCGAGCACCAATACTTTCTCTCGGTGGTGTCGAGATAAAAAAAAGAGGTATTAAAACGTAATCTTTTTTTTGCTCAAAATATCCTGTTTTCCATTGATTTTAAAGATTATCCCACACTTTAACAATGAAAAAGTTAGTTTTCTTTATTCTTGGTAGTTTTTGAATGTTAAATATTGACCACTTAGATATTTTTTTAGAAAAAAAAGGTTTAAACTAAATTTTATTAAGCCTACAAAATTTTTTTAAAAATTTTAGCCCATATTTCTTTAACAAAATGATGATTTTTTTTTTTTTTTGCAGTTTAAAGCACCCCTTAAGTTTTATAAGACACATTTTTTTCGTTAATGGTATATAGTGAGGAATATTAATTTTTAAAAAATGTATTTGCATTTGGTGTGGGAGAGGGGGAAAAAAAAAAAAAACATTTATGGGAAAAAACCTAAGAAAACCGACCGGTTTTTAAAAACGGCTCTCCTCACTGGAATCCAGCCCAAAATTCGAGAATGGAGACCACCGATGGGTTTTAAAATTTATTAAGTAAAGTTTTTAAAGTAAACATATATCTGCTTCTATAATGTGGTGCCTGGTGGTCTAGGAGTAAGGTTTCGGACTTTATGTGGAGTCCGGGGGTTCAATCTGGCCCCGGAAAAGTTTTATCTGATTCCCAAAACCCTTCCTTCACCTCTGGGACAAGACGTGTATTATTCACAATTGTGAATGTGTGAAATGCCGATTCCAAAAAGTGGGTTGGTTTCAGTTAAACTGTAAGGTCCTCCATTTATTCCAAATAAAAAACCTACCATTTAACCTAGAGTAAAGTGCGTTAACTCAAATGGTTAGTAAGACCGTGGTGATTAAAAATAATTAATAATAATAATAATAAACTAAATGTATATTTTAAAGAAAAAGCCTGAGTTCGGATTATATTATTTTATCCGTCCAAAATATGGAAATTACTTTCATTCGGCTTTGGGTTAGTTCTGCCTGCCCCAACTGGTAGACTTTGTAATTGGGGGTTTCAGGGTTGTGACGACTAATTCTTTGGCCTTCCAAATTGAGTTTCTATGACGGCGCCAAAGAGTATCATTTTTTTGCGGTTTAAAGGGATACTTTCCCTTAACTTCCCGGGGTTTATTTAGATGCCAAAAATTAATTGGGACCAAGGCTTTATTCCCCCGAAGGATGTTTTTTAGGGGAAATTTAAAAGGCTAAAGGAAATCCGTTGCCCTCAGGTAGATTTAAACCCCACAAAATCGGGCCCCTGAGCCCCCCCCCCCCCCCCCCCCCTTTACCTCAAAACCATTTGGTTTTTGCTTTTAAATCTTTATGAATTTTAAATTAAAAAAAAACTTTTTAACTAGTTAAAATTATTATATTTTTCTCCCCAAATTAAAGCTCAGTAAGGATTTTAATTTTCCCTTCCTAGTCTCCAAAAAACGATATAATATTTACTTGGACTTCGGTATTTTGGCAGTAGAGAGGGGGGTAAAAACGAAAATTAAAATTCCAATTAAAAGTAGGGGGAGGTTCCCCTAGTTTTTTAGTATGAATTTGCATGCTATAGAATAACGTCCTCCCCTTTCCCCAACCACCCGGTTTTTCCCTCAATCAAACGGCAGGCAAGCCGGAATAAAAAATTAAATCCATGACGTTTATTTAGTTGCGT
The DNA here is from genome assembly GCA_039000515.1 of Timema cristinae. Classification (NCBI taxonomy): domain Eukaryota; kingdom Metazoa; phylum Arthropoda; class Insecta; order Phasmatodea; family Timematidae; genus Timema; species Timema cristinae. Next base: position 14,052 of record JBCFYV010002830.1, on the reverse strand, counting down.
TTGTTTTTTGTTATCGATTAGAAATTCTGCCTTTTTTTAAGGGGTCAAATGGAGGGAAAATAGGACTTTTGGTTAAAGTAGGTAAGGATGAAAACGTATGCCCAGACTTGGTGTGGATGTTTGGGGGAGGAGTGATGGCCCTTTGAGAGAGCAGTAGTTTTAAATTTCAAGAGGCAGTTTTACGCGGAGAAATGACCGTGAAAAGATCGATTAAAAACTTTCCGGGAAATTAAAATGTACCCAAGTTGACCTAAAAGTTTTTTGGGGGGGAAAAGGGATGGTATAGGTGGGGGTTCTTTAGATAAAAGATCACGAAACTTTGTTGGAAAAACTGGGGTCTGCGGCAAAAAGGGACACAATAAGGGAAAGGGGTAAGTAAAAGAGATTAAAACAAATGTTTAGAGGAAAGCGAATAATGGAAAGCGGGGAAAGGTTGATTTTAAGGATATGCTTTTTTTTAATTCATTTTAGAATCCTTTTTTTAAAAATATCAAATTTATACTACCCCTTTGATTATAGTTACATTAAACCAATGACCAATAGGAAAAACGCATTTTTTTTTAAAATTTTCCAATAAACCTTAATCCTATAAATGTTGTTTCTTCAAATGTATAATTATATGAAAATTTATTTTAATAGATTTAAATATTCTTTACTTATTTATTTTTATTAGTTTTTAACTTGTTTTTTTATTTTGTCTATGTGTAAACAGATAATATTATGAAAACTTATTTTCTTAGTATGAACTTTAGAAAAATTTTATTTATTAATAAAATTGGGGAAAATTGAACCCTTTTTCGGATTATTAAAAAAAACGAGAATCATTTTAAAAGTTGACTTTTTCACCGCAAAAGATTTAAGGGGTTTTAAGGAAAATTATCTTTTTACTTTCTCGCCATCTTAAAAGGTAGAGAAATTTTTTTATAAAAAAATTGAATCGAGATTTTGTTAATCTCAACATTTATGACCCCCTTTTTCAAAAGTTTTTTTTTTAATTTTGCCCGTCCGTTTGTTCAGAAAAAGCGCCTTAAACTTTTTTAAAGCCGATTGGTTAAAAAATTGGTATTGGGTTATTCTTGGGAGTTGCCGCGAGGGATTTTTTGAATTGTATATCTAGCCCTAAAATTAAAGGGTAGTTTAAAATGAAGGGGGCAAAAAAAGATTAAAAATAAAATCTTCTCAAAATCGCTCAAACGTTTTGTTTTTAAAATTTCATTTTAAGGATTCATCAATATTATAAATAAATTGTACTCTATTTTTCCACTGACGTCCTTTCCCCACTTTTCGTCAACAGCTAGAGGGCCCCCAATTTTGGGAAAAGAGGGTGGATTGGAATCTAAAAGAAATTAAAAATACCAAAAAATATGAACATTTTAAATTTTTAGAAAAAATTTATTTTTTTTGTTCAAGGTATTCAACAGAGGTAAATAATTTTTTTATGGCCTCCAAGGCAAGCTGAAGAGTTTTGAAAAAAATATAAATCGGGACAGAAAAGCCTTGCGCATGCATTTAAAATATTTAAAACTCAAAGTAACTTATTTAATTATTGAATTAGTTGGAAGGAAAATAATAAAAAAAAAAATCGTTTTTTATAATATTAAGAGTTAAGGAGCCTTTTTTAAATGGTTAAAACACGTTGAACACCATTGGGAATTCAGATAAAAAATTTAAATTTTAAGATTAAATTTAAATTTAAATTTGTATTTGTAAAATACCCAAAGGTTTGACTTCCCGCAAAAAATTAAATTTTTGTGGGATTATTACTTCCAAAACCCTTTGGGAGAATCGGTAGCTTCCGACTTGTTATTTTTAACATTACAATAGAAAAAAAGCAATGCTATAAATATAATACTGGTAATTTCTCACTAAAACGAATCGTATAGTGTTAAAGTTATAGTATTAAACCCAAACAAAAAAAAAATTCTTTTAAAATATCGTCAAAGTCAAAAAGTTTAAAAAAATATTACATATACATAAAAAATTTTTAAATTTAAAGTTCAAACAATTTTTGGTAGCCACAAGTGAAAAAACGTTGATATTAAATTAATTTTCCCCAAGCTAGAAAAGATTAAAAAAGGGGCTACTTATTAACATTAAAAAAAATTAAAAAATTAACTGGGGCCCAAGCGACAAAGGAAACATAAGTTTTCCCTTAAAACAAAATTTTTTCAAAATTAAATCTTTAGTTTGAAATTACCGACCCCTAAAATGAAATTATTATCAATAATTTAAGTTTCAAACACTCAAAACCCTTTAAGGTTTTTAAATTTTAAAAATTTTTAAATAAAATTTTAGGTTTATATTTTGCCTTGGACGGTTTGTCCAAGTCGCCCGGGACTTTCGTGCAAGTTTGGATTAAATGTCAAATTCGTGCAGAGAATCGCTATATATAGATTTAGTGATGGTGAAGGGTGGGAGATTTTCTTTTTAAAATACAAACTTTTTGGATCCCCCTATTAAAATATCTTGTTGCTCTTTCCCTCATATCTTGTTAGGACTTCCTTTATTTAGACATCGCGGAAAGGTTTGGGTCGTGGAATATTGCAAAGCAGATGTACAATGAGTGGTAAAACACATATTTGAATAGTAATTTTTTATAAATCAGGGAAATTGCAGGTATCAATGAATAATGGTTTTTTTTTGAGGCGGGCAAAAAATAATGTGCATTAGGTATTGAAATTTTAAACCCGGCAAAAGAATTTAAGGAACCCGGTTGATGCTTAAACTTCATTTTTTTTATCACATCTCAAAACTTTTGGATATGAAATTACTTATCATTGAAAATATGTAGATCTTTTTTAAAAAAAAATATTTTAACGAAACTTTTTTTGAAAACCCAATAATTTTTAAGGAAAACGCAAATATATATTTTGCGTTTAATTTAAAACCCTAAAAGGTAAATTATTGGTAAAAAAAAATTTAACCCGAGATTTTAAAGTATGTCGACGTTTTATTTCCCCTAAACCCAAAAATTCCCTCTATCTGTCACTGTCTTCATTGTCAAACCCAAAAATCAAGGTAATGGGCAAAAAGAAAAAAAAAAAAAATATTTTTCAAAAAAAAACCAACGATTTTGGTTAAAATTTTTATTGGGTTGTTTAAGATTTAAAAAAAAATGGTATTTTCACTTTCCCTATTAAAAATATTTTAGGCAACTTTTTAGAAGTAAATTTCCCATATCCTCGTAACTATTTAAGTCAAAATAATTGAAAAAAAAAAAAATTTTAATCGAAAAAATTTTTTTGTAAAAACCAATAGTTTGGAGTTTGGAAAATTTTTTGTTTCAATTTAATAAGTTTTAGTTGAAAAGGATATTTTGTGTTTTGACGCAATCATTTTCAATTCATAGGTAAAGTAATAAGTGAGTCTCTCAAAAAGTTAATGATTTTTCCCTTAACCCTTCAGGGGAAATGTTTTTCAGCATTATCTATCTATATTATTTTTAGACTTAACAGTCAAAATTTCCCTTTATATTGGTTAATTTTATTAATGATGAATTTAAAAAATAATGAAAAAACCCAAAAGATGTAAAAACCCCTAATAAAAATGTCAAATTTTTTAAATGGAAATAAAAATTTTAATATGAAAAATTGACCCTTGAGGACCAAAAATTTGAGTTTTGTTTGGTCCCAAAATATAGTAAAGATTTAATTTTTTAAAAAAGAAATCAAAACTTTTAAATCCGGCAGTCAAAACATGTTGAAGTAATTTATAACGAAAATTTTTTCGATTATTTAGCTATATTATTTATTTTAACATTTTACGATTTTTGAGTAAATTCTCCTTTTTTTTAAACAATGAAGTAAGTTGTGTGGATTTCGTCCCACTATTTTGAAAAGTTTGGGTCCTGCATGATTAATATCTATTTTAATTATCAATAATAAATGGGGGAAAACTTTTAAAACTATTTTAAAATTATATGGCCTATCACAAATATTTAAAAATATCTCATGAAGAAAATAAAAGATTTTTTGGCTGAACTACCAAAATTTTAAAAAATTCAAAAATTACGTTCTACTGTGTTCATCAAATTGGTTTGTGAGCATAAAAAATAAAAAGATTTTAAAACTTATAAGAGTGAAGCTTTTTTTTCAAAAGATAATAAAAAAAACTAAACCTTTATAGATGAACTTCATTTAAAATACAATGCTTTCAAAATCAGAAACTTGTTGGGCAAAACGTGAGATTAGTTATCCCTGCAAAACGTGTTTGGCATCATTTTATTTCACGAAACAGTTTTTTTTAACCGCTCTTGAGTAATTTTGATTTTGAAATTGACGTGAAAATTTTCACAAAAATCCTTTTTAGACCTTACGGTTCAATGTACTTTTGACCGTTATCGAAACGGAATATTTTTTTTCGTGGGTGTTTGATTTAATGTATTTATTAAAGGCCCCAGGAGGTACGTTTGCTAAACTTTTATGATGAAGTTCTGTTGCATAGAATAAAATTTTAGTTTAAAATGAAAATTACATTTTTTTTTTGTTTGCACCACATCTTTACCCGTTCGGGTTTTCGCTTATGTATACTTATGCTTAGGTTTTATAGTTAAAAAGGTTATATTTAGAGTAAGTGCTAAATTTTGCAGGAAGGATAGGGGAAACCCGTTTGTAAAAAAACTTTAAAACTTGATCCCATCGTCCTCGTCTAGTTGCGGGGTTTGGCATTAGACCAAGAGGCCATCGAAGGGGTTATTTAAAGTTGAATTATTGTCCATAATTGTGATTAAAATGTTAAGAATAACTATTTTGTTATATATTTTTTATGTAAAAAATAAATTGGTACCCCAAAAACAGATAAATGTCGAAATCGATTTGGGGATTAAAGTCCCCTCTGTACTCTCTGACTCCCTTGGAGTGTCTTTCCTTTTGTCTCCCTGGTCCCTTTCTTATCCCACGGATCACAGAAAGGGGCCCCAATTGTAAGAGTAAGCCCTGAACGATTTCTCCTTTGGGAAAAAACCTGTAAAGAATTTAAAAATTTCACTTAAAACTTTTTTGGGGTTGAGGGTTGTGTTTAATGGCCATTTCTTTTAGAAAGATTTGATTTTTTTTTTTTTATGTCAGGTTAATAAACCATCAGAAAACAAAATACATTGTTTTCCGCCATTTATAAAGTGGAGGCGGCCCAAAATGTTTACCTGTGGGGTAGGTAGAGTGATGTTAAAAAGAAAGTAAAATACACTATTAGTGACTAAATCCCAAATTCATGTAATTTGAATCTTTGTCCCTTTTTATTTTTAAACCATATTCTGGCTTACAATGAGTTTTTAAAAACTTTTGTTTCCCCAAAAAAAATATTTTTTTTATAGAGAATCATAGGAACTGATACATAACCCCTGAAGTTAAAGGAAAAACTATTTGGGAGACATTTTGGTGTGATCTAGGGGGAGAAAAAGAGGATAAGTGGACAGATCAGTGATATTGAAAAGTTCAAAACGATCAACGAAAGTAAAAACCTTATGCAGGTTTTGTTACGGGGAAGGTAAAAGGGGCTGAGCCCCCATTATGAGAAAAAAAATGGATTGAGGGGTTTTCCCAAGAAATCCTATAATTAAAATGATGGAGCCCCAAACCCAAGAAATAAGTGAAGTTTTAAAATCTAAAAAGGGAAACCCTGCCGAATAATATCCAGAGGACTTATTTGGCAAGAACGAACCCTTTAAAAAATAAAAAACATTATATATAATTATATAGTTTATAAAGAACTATTAATTTTAAATTTTTTTATATATAAATTATACTTTAATAGTTTGATAAACTATTAAAAAGTCTCACGGGAGATGTAAAAAAAACTTTTTTATTTGAGTTTTTTTTCTAAGTTTCTATTCCACCAAAATATATTAAAAAAATTATTTTTATGTAATTTCCTTTTTTTTCAGGCGTATTTATTAAACATCTCTTTTTGTAACCCCAATAAAAAGAAATTTCATCTATAAAAATAAGAATTTCAGATTTTTTTTGACGTCTTAAATCATCATTAACTTTTAAAAATCGTTAAAAAAAAGTTTTCATTTATTTAAAAAAATCCTCATCCTTATTTTTTTTTTTTTTCCCCAGTAAAAAAAGGGGGAGAGCCCCCATTGAATAATTAAAAGGTTTCATGGGTTAAAAAGTGGTACTTGTGGATCCGCTCTTTGAGGGAAAAATTTTTCAATATTCCGCCGCAGTTAGTGTTCTTTAATCAGAGTGGGCCTAGAACCTAACGGTAACGGTTTCATTGTAGGGTTTGGCGAGGGGGAGGGGTGGGGGTGCTGTAGAGGGGGAAAAGGGGGAGGGTACAGGGGAGTTAATGCATGCGGGGGTACTGGGAAAGGGGTTTTCTTTTTTCTCCGCGTTTTTGATAAAATACATCGCATATCAGTTTTTTTTTTTTTCAAGGAAAAATTTCATTTTTAATTTGTAAGAGCTTTTTTTTTTTTTAAAAGAAAGGTAAATGTTCATTTGTTTTGAAACCATGAATTTATTAAAATTCATTTTGATATCGTTTCAAAAAGGGAATATTAAAATCCGTAATATAAAATGTGGTTTTTTTCGGGTTTCATATATATTAATTTTTATTTAAAAACCTTGCCATACATATGCTATTTTTAAATTTTAAATTTCCAAAAAAATTAAATGTAAAACTTTCCATTATGTTTTGAAAGTTATGTTTTCAAATGAACAAAGATGATTTTTTTTTTTTTTATTTTTCAAAGGGGCACCACTAAAATATCAGCTTTAAATTTCAAAATTTCATTTATGACATGCTTCATATTTGAAATACAAAAGCTAATATTAATAAATTCATGAATGTATTTTTTTTTTGATTAACCCCAAAAGCTTTTTGTTGTTATGGAAGGTTTGTTTTCGAGATTTACTCGATTACTGTAGTTTTGCTATTTTTATGCTTTAGATTTTTGTTGATACTTTACTTAGTCGGTAACCCGTTTTATTCCGGGGTTTTTTCAAAAATTATTATTTGAAGAAAAAGTATGAATTATCAGATGGGAGCTAGATTTTGTGTCTTTCTTTAGTAAGTTAGTTTGTAAATTGTTCTGGAAGTCAATAAATTAATTTTGTGTACGTTTAAAAATCGTTTAATTTGGGCTTTATCAAATTTTAAAAATCTTTTTTGATATCATCGTGTATTTTTGGATGTGATTAAAAAATAACCTTAAATACTTTAACATTTTCGTTCCCATTTTTCGGATTTTTTTTGTTACTTTTAATGTAAAAAAGTTAAATAGTATAAAAAAACGTTAGACCCCAAACCCCGGTTGTCCAATTTACAGTTAATCCCAAACAAAAATTTTCGAAAACTTTGGGGGGAAAAAAAAAACATAGATCAAAAATATTTTCTTGGTAAAAAAACACAAAAATTTAAAAAAAAAAAGTAAGAATAGCGATAGAAAGATAAATATTTACTTGTTATAGCCATACAAAGTGTTTGTCTCACATTTAAATTTAAATTGTATAAAAATCATCCATTGTAAATAAAAGTTAAAATAGAATAATCCCCGAAAGCCCTTTGTTTTTCCTCCCCAAAAAATCCCCAAAAAAATTTTTTGTAACATTTTTTTCGGATTAAAGAGTTTACTTTAGAAAAATATTCCCCGTTTTAAAGTTTTCCCTTAAATTTTATTATTTAACTTGGCAAAAAAATAACCACCTATCCCTTTTTTGAGGTGTTCTGTCCAGTTCACCTCATTACACCCTATCCCCATCTTGGGTAGTTCTATCCATTTCCCCCATTGCATTCTTCTCTCTTTTCAGATTTTATTAAAAAAAAATTATTTCCCCCTCTGATCTAGTTTTTCCCAAAGTTTCTTCCCCTTTGGTTTTTATTTGAACTGGTTCTGATTCTCCAATTCTCACTGTTGTCCTTCCCATGTAAACTACGAAACTTGACTATCTTATCAAGTATAGGATAAGCACAGGGTATTGAACTCATTATTATGCGCTTCCAATTACGATAGCCTCCCTCGTCCTTTTTTGAACAAAAAAAAATTAAACCCTTGTTTTCGAAAACAATTTTTTTTTTTGTGTCGTGTGTAAGGCAAGGTCCCTTTTCACCAAAGGGACAAATTTACCGAGAAGGTATTTTGATGTATGTTAAGGAGTTAATTAAAACCAACTGAGTTAAATTAAAAAAAAAACAATGAATTTTGTTTTTTTAAAACCCTCAGTTAGACCCCGGGGCCCCGGTGATTGAAAATAAAAAAACCCTTACTTTAACGTCATGGTTTTGGTTTTATTTATCAGATGTTTTACTAGTACGGGTATTCAAAATCTTTATCAAATTCCCCCCCTTTTGTGATAAACTATATCAAAAAGGTTTAAAGAAAAAATTTTCCCTAATTATTTTTGCTGCTCGAAAAATTGCCGTCAGTTTTTTTTTAAAAAAGTAATAAACAACACTAATCATTATTTTTACCTATTCAGAACATTATGTTCACTGGTTACTTTTTTTTTTTCAAAAACCTACAAATTCATCAATTAGTTTTTATTCTTTGAAATTGTAACTTACCCTTGACACTGAAAATTTAACTCGGGCCCTTTGGTTTAATATAGTGCCCCAACCAATGATTTAAACCCGGATTTTCGTGCCCCCGGTTATTCTTTCCCTTTAAATTTTAAGGAGGTCTATGTGGACATAAAATCGTCAGCAAATATGAGTGATCAATTTAAAATCATAGTTTCGATAAGCTTACCCTTGGGGTTTGCGGGCCAAAAGTACAATGTCAATGGACGAATGTGCATATTTTGTTTACTTAATTATGTAAAAATCAACCAATCATGACCTGTCTCCAAAATTTATAAAATGTATTATAAAATGTTTTAGGTGGTAAATAGTGAGAGTGACAGATAACTCTTTTTAAGACTAAAATTTCCCTTTTTTTTTTTTTAGGTTCATCCCCCTTTATTACCCTTCTTTTACCCCTTCTGAATAGTTGGTCAGTGATGTCGACTTTATTCAAAAAAAAGGCTCACGACGACCCCTTTTCCAAAAAAAGATTTCGGTTTGATCGCAAACTGTGTTTTTGAAATGGCCCGCTTTTATTCTTGACTTTAAGAAGGCATTTTAAAAACCTGTCATGGACGTCCCATAAAAGCTTCTGTTAAAAGGGGGGCCCCGACAGACTTATGTGGGAATCCCACACTTTTTTTCGAAAACATTTCGATTCCATGCAACTAAACTTAGGACAGGGTATAAGACTATTCAAAAGGGTTCTAAATATGGTGGAGTAAGAATTTACTGTGCAGTCATTTTTTTTTTTTTGTTCCCGAGGTTTTTTTTGCTTAGATTATCATATATAGGTTGCATATTTTTCCCAAAATTGGGCCAATTTTGTATCTGTTGTTATTATTAAGGTCTTGGTTTCAAAAAAACGTTTGAATCACAAAATAATATAAAATTTTTTTTTTTTTTGTTCTGTTATATATTTATTATATTTTTACAATAATGTTATCTTGGGGGTATTGAGGTAAAAGTGCTTTCTTAGAACCCCCATGTCCTTTGGATTCAAACCCCAAATTTAGGAGCAGACATTTTTTTTGTAATAAACATCCGTAACCCCCAACTTTTTTTGTAGGGTAAATAAAGATTTTGGGCTCATGTTCCTCGTGTATGTAAAAGAACCTGGAAACGCTGCGAAAAACACCTTTTTGGTAAATTGGTATGCCCCTTTTGCCTCGTATAGAAATTCGAGTGGCCACCCACTTTTTGAAAACTATCACTACATGGGATTTGTACAGAGGTTGCAAGATCATAACCAAACTGTTGAGGGAATGGGCACCCAGTCCGATGAAAAGAAAAACATCAAACCAAATTCGGGGGGTTTTTAACCCAAAAATAAGATTTATTATCGGTACATTGTTTTATAAGAAAGGGATTTATAGAATATACAAACATATTTTTCATGGACAAAAAATTTTAACATTTTTAATTATTTTATCCTGAGAGTTTTCTCCCCAAAAGTTTATCAAATTATTCCCACAATTTTTTTTTTATTATTTCCCTAATCTCCTTCTCATCTCTACCTTTTTGGTGATATTAAAAACGTTCATACAAACGGGGTGATTTAAAGGGAAAAGTGGGTAAAATTTTTTTGTTTTTAATTTTAAAAATTTTTAAACGCTTTATTCGTGGATTATTCATTGGTTATTTAAATTATTAAAGAATTTTTAAAAATGATTAAAAAATGCAATCAATTTTTAAGTGATTTCTAAGCAAAAAAGTGAATAGGGAATGAAGCGGCTTGACAGCCAACCTTTTCTGCCCGAAAAAAAAAATCCCCTAAATATTTTTGGCAAGTTTTAACGAGACGATTGTGGTCCCCAAATTATTTTTAATGAACGTATAGAACGCTGATTCCCCCCTAGCTTGGTTTATTTTTTTTTTGAAATGCAAAATTTAAAGGACAATTTTTATCCTTTATTTTTTTTAATTTTTTTTTACCCCCCCCCCTTTTGCAAATTTAACCGTCTGAAAAGTTGATGCTTTTTTTGCAATCTTTATTGATGTCCCTTAAACATCCTTGTTATTAGAATTAAATTTTTTCGGTGGTTATTGCTGGCTGGAAATTATTTTCATCGACATCAATTGAAAAAACTTTTTGGTAAGTTAATTTTCTTATGAAGAGGCTTTTATGTCGCTTGAAAAAGTATAGATGTACTTTCCGTATTCGTAAAGTATGGTCTGCTATCTCACATGTATGTAATAATATAAAAAAAAATTAGAAGGTAATATTGTGGTCAATTAAGGTGGGATATAAGGGGACGCGAGAAAAAAAAGCCATTTTTTTGCAGTTTTTATGGTAAAACTTTTTTTTTATCAAAATAAATAAAAGTAGGTTCAGTACAAAAATATTTCGATTTTATTACAGAAAAGACCCCAAAAGTTTTTTTTATAAAGTTAAGGTGTTCTGGAATTAATGAATATTTTTTTTATTTAATTTTGTTTTGATAAATTAAAATATGTCATTACACTAACTCAAAAAATTTTTGATATAATATTGAATGAAAATTTAAAATATATTTAGCATGGGCAAATTTTATGTATTTTGTACAAGAATTTTTTGCCTTTAAAAAATGCAAAAAACCTGGACATTTTTCCATCCCACAACAACAAGATATTTTAGAATTTTCTAAAAGTTCCTTTTTCCAAAATTCCAATTATTATGTTTTTTTTTAGCCAGATTTTCCACACAGTTTTTTTTCAAATTTAATAGTGGGGTGAAATGGGGAAAGGGGGTTTAGTAAAAATTACTAGAATTTGAGTGTATGGAAAACTGTTTAAACTTTTGGATACTTGCGATATATAAAACCTTTTCCCTGATCGGCTTGGATTTAAACCTTGGCCTCAAAATCACTAGCAATACAAAATATGGGATCTATCGTAGATGGCCTTTACCCCCAATTGGATTATAAATGTATTGGCCCCACCCCTTTTTAGGGGATAAACCCTATTTAAAATCTTCGATTCAAATATTTTTCCAAATTTTTTAACCTAATTTTAGAAAATGTGTGTGGTTATAAAATAAATTTTTTTAAACGTGTTTAGCTAGTTCCCGGTGGTTTTGGAACCAGGCCCAAGGGGAAAAAAGTCTATGTCTTATTTTTAAATTTTTTTTGCCGCGTCTTACCCCCGTTTGTGCTTCAGCATGTATAATTACATATTACTACAGGGGTTTAAGGCGGTTATATTTTTAGAAAGGTCCCCCTTTTTGCTAAGAGGAGTGGAAATTTTTTTTTGGAAAAAATTTTGCCTCAGTAACTGACCTAGAACCCAATCACCAATCATTGGCAGTATAGTTTTTTTGCGAGAAAGCGCGTTAGACCACGTGGCACCGAAAAGGGCCTGTTTTTGCAAAAAAATTTTAAATAACGTTACATAATATTGCTGTGTTCATGGGTTTTATTGTTTGGTTACGGAAAACGAAAAAATAAAAAAATAGCTATGAGGCGTTTGTGACCCAAAAAAAAACTATCAGGGTGTATCGAGTTTAAAACCACAAAACCCTTATCTATTGACCTTGTTGATTGTAGTTTGCTCCCAGAGAATGCGTTGGTAGACGTTTGGTGGAGGGGTTCATGGTTTTTTTATTGTCCCAAGCCCCTTCAACACTTTAATTTTCCATAAAAACAGTTGTTGTAGGAGTGAGAGAAAAAGTGGAAAAAAAGGGGGAAGGAAATGGGGGGGAGGGGGGGGATGTTTGTGTCCCTCGGGGTTTAGTCTCGTTAATCCGGGGTTCATTAAAAACCTTTCAAGAGGGAATGCCTAATCTTTGTGTAGGCACCCCTTTCTTTATGAAGAGGGGAGGGGGGTTAAATAGGAAAAGGGGGGACGGGGGTTTGATTTTATTTTCTGGTAAAGAAGGTTTCCCTTTTAAGAGAGTCGCAAATTGTAGCGGTATAAGTCGTTGCCAGGCCCGCAGGGCTATTATGACCTTCGAGAAAGTTGTTGCTACGTAGTTAGTTCATTTCGAAGAAAAAAAAGGGTCGTGTTAAAATTTACCACCCCAAATTGTATCGTCCCCATTTGCTTTTGATTTGCTTTAGCGTTAACGCAAAAAAATAAAATCAGTTTTTCGTGAACGTTGGCAAACCCTTTTCCAAAAAAATATTACCTTTTAAGAAGTTAGGGCTTTTAAATTTGGTCTTTATTTCAAAAATGATGGTGTTCTGACCCCGGAACTTATTTTATTTATTTTTTTTTCCCAAAAAGTGTCACAAGTCGCATTATTTTCAAAAAACATATAACTGCTTAATTTTTAAAAAATCACTTCATAATTTTGTTTGCTTACGATTTTAAAAGAAAAAAAATCTAGTCCACATTTTTAATACCTAACAATTGGTAAAAAAATCATGTGAGCTATGCATTCAAAAGTAAAGTACAGGGGAAAAAAATAAATTTTGTTTTAAAAGTTGGTAATAAAAAAACAATGTTTTTGTAAGATGTATGCTTTACGACCAATTATTTATTCTTCATATATTCATGTTGATACTGGAACAAGTGTTTTTTTATATAACTAAAAATAATTTTTAAAAGTTTTAAGTAGACTTCCTTATTTTAGGCCTTTTTAATTTTAAAAAAAATTTAATTTTAACTAAAGAATATTGCCTTATAAAAAAATTTGTTTCAAAAAAACATTTTCAAACAGTTGTTTAAAATTTTTTTTTTTTTGGGTTTTTTTAGTGGCCTTTTAAAACCGTCCTGATTTTGTCAAGCCCCCAAAAATTAACGTTCAAAGATTTAAGCTACTAAAGGGTTTTTTAAATTTTATATTTTTGATCGGGTTTTTAGGTTAAAAAAAGAAAATTCCCATTATACAGTACTCATGAAAATATTAGAATATAGGTTTACTTTGTGTAATTTTATTAATTTAAATTTAAAAGGTGCCAATTTTTAGATTTACAAATATGGGTGTGAAATTTAGAAAAAAAAACTAATTTCTTAAAATTGATGAAAAGGTTCAAGTTCTCCCAAAATTTTTTTCCACTGTATTTTGACAACTTAATGTTAGTGCCACTAAGTTAACAAAAAAAGTGAACGAGAGGTTGGTTTGGAAGGTTAAAAAAAAAATAAATGCATTTTTTCTTAAGGGAAAATTATAAGGATATTATATTTCTTTTTTGAGTTGTTTAATTTATTCACTTCATTATAAATAGTTTAACTACTAATTTTTGGTTTCAGATAAATTTAGTAAACCTTTTTTGATTTAAAAAACCCAGGCCCCCAAGGAAAAACAGATACACAGCCCTTACGGGGTTTGTTGGTCCCGGTCGGTAGAATTAAAATATCAGGGAAAAGCGCTTCCAGTGAAATTCTTTGAAACAACCAATTTCAAAATTTTTCTGATGAGAGGAAAACCGATAGGTGGAGCAAAGTTGCGTCTTGTCTTCCTAGTACAAAAGATAGGTAGAGGCAATTCCCCTTCCCAAAATCCCCCCCTTTTATTGAACAAAACTTTGAAAAAAGGGGGGGTTGGAACCAAATTTTTAAAAAATACCAGTGCTTCTACGTGTTGACTGAGTCTTGGAAATGCATTGTAAAAGAAAAATTAAATAT